>JASPKZ010001245.1:0-116914 GCA_030220185.1 Diploptera punctata | reverse complement strand
TTTGAAACTTCTGGTGTTTTAATGGATGATATGTGAATTTTCTGAATTTTACATTTTCTTCTTTTACTTTTAGAAGAGTGCTTTGATTAATAAATGTTTGTCTTTTGAACTTGTTTATTTTTTTTGAGTATCATTTTTACTGCAAAACCATTTTTTGTGGCTATGTTGATTATGTGTTCTTTGTCGTTTTCATAATTTTCTTTGTTCATGGGTATGTTCACTAATCTATGTGTCAAACTATTGAAAACTGCTTCTTTGTGAGCTATGTAATTGAAACCTGAAGCTTTTATATAGTTATCTATATGTGTCTTCTTTCTGTAAATTTCAAATTCTATCTTATTTTCTTCATTCCTTTTTAAGTTGAGATCTAAAATAGGTTTTTCTCTATTAATTTCCTTTCCATAATGAACTTTATAGTTTGACTTTGAATGTTCAATAATTTCAATGTATCATCTGTCTATTTATGATCCACATCAATGTATCTTCCCTTTGTACTCTAATATAATTGTTATATGACTGTTCTTTGCTTATCTGCAGATGAGGATATAATTCTAAAGTTTATGAAGACAATATAAACATTGGAAGTTGTTTATAGTTAAGAACTCATCTGGTCTACATCCCAGTTGTGTTTTTAGCGTTGTGTGCTCAAGTTCAGTGAGCTTTTCTTCTTACATTATTTGGAGATTTCACTTCAAGATTTATCATTTTTATTGATATATTTAACGTTTTTCTAGATAACCAGGTATGTTAAATACACGTGGAATCATACCTTCCAAACACTAAAAAAATTTATAAAATCATCTTACTTTAACAATTTAAAATAAGATGATTGTATAAATAAGAAGCTAGAAAGAAAACAGTTCTGAATAGTAGTACAAATTTTAGTTATAATATAGAGTGATTTATGAACTTTAATTTCCACACAATAACATGTGTATAAATTATTGTCTTTTTTTTTTTTTTTTTAGCTTTCTGATTACAGCAGGCGGCCAGCAACTGAGGCTACCGCCACGCGCAGAAAATTGTTTGATTTAATATGAGAGGAAAGTTTTGATAGCGGCAATATCATTTATTAAATAAATTAGGGATAGGGGGATGTTAGGAGAATGTTTTAAATGTATTAAAGAACAAACTGCAGAATTATTAAATCTTGAACTATGTTTGTGACTTAAGTATGTATAGTAATTCATTGAGAAAATTCTATTCCTCTTGAATAATGTACTTCCTACACTGACCATAAAATGTATAAAAATTTTTTGAAATGTTAATTTTAATTCAAAACAATAAATGAATTAGTGTTACAGTACTTTGTTTTTAAAAACAAACTAATCATGTCAAATGGTAAAATCAAATGTTTCCTACCTCTCCTCATACAAATCTTCTAAGTAGATCGTGATTTCAAGACCATAACGATTTCACCTTCAGTACTATTTTGGCAACTGATGTTATGTCAATCGGAAGAAACTCTTCTTCTTCCTTCTGTTGGTGGACTGATGAGCCTCTGTGGGAATTTTGGAGTTCATAAGTTTTCCTTTGTTTTTCTGAATGTGAATTTTTTCCCAAACCATGAGTTCCTTTTGTTTATCTATTTGTTTAATTAGACTGGCTTTTGATTCAATTAAATGTTTTTCGGACCAAGCATGAGCAGCTACTGCTGACTTTTCCATTTCTGACATTTCTAAGATGTTCTTTCACCCTTGGTTTCAAATTTCTTTTTGTTTTTCCAATATAAATTTTGTCATAATCCCTGCATTTGATCTGATAAATTCCTGATTTGTTTTCTTCTTCAATTCTTTCATTTTTATTGGTTTTAATTATCCTGTTACGGCTGTATTCATTCTTTGGTGCCAATCTTATATTAAATGTTTTGAAATTTTTTTGAAACTTATGGTGTTTCAATGGATGGTAAGTGAATTTCTTGAATTTTATTTTTTCTGTTTCTTTTATAAGTGTGCTTTCATTAATTAATTTTTGTCTTTTGTGAATTTCTTGAATTTTATTTTTTCTGTTTCTTTTATAAGTGTGCTTTCATAATTAATTTTTGTCTTTTAAATTTATTTATTTTCTTGTATACCATATTTTCTTCTTTGCTACAGAAGCTTCCATGCACCATAGTATATATAATACTCTGTGTCCATGCACCTCTTTCATCCCCTATACGTGCCACATATCCTGCCTATGCAGTCTACGAGACTTAATCAAGTTATATACCTAAAGAAGTAAAACATATTAGTAATTTTATGAAATTAGCTAAAGTTCAGATTAATTTTCACTTGATTTTTCATAATGCCACGACGTGAACATTGACGGGTCGAAGAGAGAGACAAAGAAATATATATATTCCCGTACACATAATAATAGGCCAAAAGCAAAACAATTCTAACCCCCTTCCCTCTGACGTCATGTACAATTGTCGCATTAACCATACGTTGATATCGTGTTTACGAAGGAATTGTTCCATCTCCGTTAATGACATCTAAAAATTGGGAGAGCGCGTCTTCAAAGCCTGTAAAGGATTAGGAAAGAATCAGATTTAAATAGTATACAAATGTCAAATGACGCGTTTTTTTTTAATATGGCTTGGCCAAGCTATACCACACACTTCCTATTTATATATATATATATAAATTAAAAATTTAATGAATTGTCGAATTTCGACCGCTGGACGACCACTAGTAATATAGCAATTCCATATGTGACTGACTGACAATTACAATACACTTTTGCAGCAAAATGGTTGCATAAATATTACAATTGATTGAAATTAGGGGTGTTATCTACGTGATATGATAGAAGAATAGCGTGTGGTTAAGACTGTACTTAAATATACAACTTTTGAAGAAAAACAGTGCTATTTATTATCTATCAAAGTATGTGTGACTGACTGACTACATTCTGTGACTGACTGACATCTGAATTTTATTAAGACTTTAATATTGTGGAGCTGCAAATATACAAATATTACAAAATAATATGAAATTATAATAGATAAGTCCACCGCTGTGGTCTCGAGGTAGCGTGCTGCCTTGTCACGCAGCGGGCCCGGGTTCGATTCCCGGTCGGGACAGTTTTTCTGGGTGAGGTTTTTATCGGGGTTTTTCCTCACATGTAAGACAAATGTCAGGAAAACTTTAAGGCCCAAACGGTCCCCGAAACCATATGGCCATCATCATCATCATCCTTCACCGGTGTGGAAAGCAACGGGAAGCTACCACATCTACATTTCCCTAGTAAAGCTGCATGCACAGCATGAAAAATGCTATGATTGCAGTGAAAGACCTGCCCTCGGGCAGAATTACTAAGGATGGATAATAGATAAAACGCGATAATATGGAGATGAATAAAGAACATCACTCCTTTTATCATGTATAGGAAATGTACAATTTGATATGCTGTAAAAGGATTAAATAAGCAGTGTAATTTATTTAACTTGGTTACCATGTATCATTTTAAATTTCACAAAATAAAGAAAATGTTAACTTCTTAACAACAAAGGGCCTTCTCTATAGTTAAATATGCCTCATATGAGTATAATTTTATTACATCCATATTAACTGATTAAAATTTATTTTATATTCTTAATAGATTGAACCATTGAAATAAATAAAAATGCCGATATGGAATTTGCATTGTTCGTTCCAGAACACTAAAATTAACTTTCACGCATCTCAACTTTAAAGACAAAAAAAAAAATTAACGATAAAGTACAGTATGCAAATTATTAACATTTTTATTTAAATGTGCAAAATTCTGTTATAATTCTTTCAAAGCAACTGATTACAAATTATATTGCTGACATGAGTTCTATTTTTTAAACTAAACAATTGAAAGAAATCTCTTACAATGCCCGAAATCTTACTTTATGACTGACTGTTCTCAGCTGGCGCACATAGTACAGCGTTGTCATACGTATTTTCACTCTTTTGGTTTCCAATAACGCTATACCCAATAATAATTTTCTTTTACACTACCGGTTATACATACTTAATCACATATACTCCACGCCAATTGTATTTTTTTTAATACAAGAAACTTCATATGATTTAAAAATGTTGCTGCAATCAACACAATAATAGAACTGTGGCAACATCGCACTGTCGATCCCCGATAATACGACACACATGGCATGTCAAAGGTCAAACTAATGCGAGAACCTTTCAAGTTCAAGGACTCTCACACACACATTTTCTAACACATAAGAACCGCGCACTTGTTTTTAATTCCAGTACACAATATTCTAGTGATTCACTTAATAACATACATATTGAAGAATCGCATAATGAGGAATTATTTAAATGTCATTAATAAAAATATAATTTTCTTTCACACATGAAACTTGTGCATTTTTCGCACTGATTATTCATTTGAAACTTGTGCATATTCTATAACATACGGCTTCTACACTTTCACATGGCGAACTCCATGAGTTTCCGGAATAGCTGCAAGATGTTGAAATCGCTTTTTTAAAAAATCTGTGTAGCAAGCAACTGAGTGCGCCGTCCCTAGTAGTAATCTCAAAAAAAGTCAGTCATGGGATTCTAGCGGGAAACGTAATTACTTTACAAGACAATGTCATTAATACTTTTTTGTTAGTTATGCACCGATAACTTAGAATCCCAGAGGAAATTTGAATCCATCAATTATCGTATTGTATACAATAATTTTTGTATGTTTCATGTGACTGACTGTAGCTACCCTTAATAATTATAGGGCGCATTTTAATTATCTAGAATATTATAATACAATTATTAGTATTACATTTACGTTCAGAAAATACCGAAATATGGTATAACAAAAGAGTCAGTGAAACAAAACAAACGTATACAGTGAAATCGTAAAACAAAATTTCGTTTAATTTTGCATGTGTTTCGGGTTTCGGAATATGTGATGTTCTACTATTAATTTTATAATCAAAATAATCCGTATTTTAAACATTAACTTCTAGAATCAGAAAATTTCATCTGTAAAAAAGTATTTCTCATCTCATAAAAAAAATTACTCCTGCGCCAATTTCAAAATTTTCACATCGGTATGACATTTTCATGGAATTACTTTACATTTAAATCCTTCCGCTGACTGCCTTTTAGCTCAAATTGTCACATAAGAAGGGCCAGTAATTATTTTATGAAACAGCTGAGCCGAACATTCTTCCAGATTTCCTAAACCATGTTTATGTTAATACACAGCGGAGTCCAGCAAGCAACTGACTGCGTCATGTGAATTAGCAATATAAGTGAGGGAACAAAAATCAGTCAGTCACGGGACTCCAGCGGGAAAAATAATGACTTTACAAGAAAATGTCTTCAATACTTTTTTGTTAGTTGTGTACCGATAACGTAGAATCCAAGAGGAAATTTTAATCCATCAATTATTATGTTGTGTACAGTAATTTTTATCCGTTTTCTATGACTGACTGACCATAACTTACAGTTAACAACTATAGGACACATTTAAGGTATATAGAATATTAGAATGCAATTAATATTATTTCATTTACGACCAAGGAGGACCAAAGCGTGGTTTAAAAAATGATTTTGTGAAATAAAACGAATTCATTCGACCAAATCATTTAAACATGAAATTTGTAAAATGTTGCGTATTTTTTCAGGTTTGGAATATGACAAGTTTTACTGCTATTATTAGATTAAAATAAAGCACATTTGAAAAATTTTCTTGTATAATTATAAAATTTGATTTTTACAGATATATATTACATCAACAGAATTATTCCTGCGTCAGTTTCAAACTTTTCACTTCGGTATGACATTTTCATGAAATCGCTCAATATCACTCTACATTCTTTTATGTTTTTTTATTATTTAAAGAACAACAGTTAAAACATGATTATAATAGTAATATTGACATGAAGTAGCAAGAATTGTCTCCATCTGTATCCTTTAACAATTTGGTATTCCCAAATAATAAAATGTATACAAGTTTTAGCCAATTTGAAAATAACTGCGAATTAACACAAACTACGAGTATTAAGCTTTATCGTATCGATATTCTCGTGATTACTTTTAATTTAATGAAACATTTAATTTTGATGTACAGAATATGATTCACCATTTTATTGACAAAACGTAAACTTCATTGTTGCGTAAGTGAAGATATTACGAGTAATTTAAACACATCGACTTATTAAATAGGATACGTTATAATTATAAATAGCATTCGAAAATTATACTAATTGTATAAACTAAGTAAGTGTAAAAGATTTTTATAAAAGTTCCCTAATAACTTGTGCAAAATATATTGTTTTAAATAGCCTGTAGTGATTTCGGAAACAAATGAATATTAATTTATGATATACACGTTGCTATGTTTGTGGTTTGTGTTCTAGTCTTGTATTATAGAACTTTCTACGGTTACGCTATTGACATAAATTTGGGACATCTTCATAATACTAATGTATATAATTCTTCTATTTATTTCAGACATGTCTTAAATCCAGAATAAACAAATAACTTTGAAGAATTAAGTGAATAGGTCAGTAATGAATTACACTTAATATCGTAGATTAAAAATCAATATATAGGCCTATAACTAGAAACGTGAGTACATCTAATTGTGGATAACTTTAACGTAACTATATTACTATAACATAATATGTGATACACGTTTTTATAACTTTCACCTTGAGATTTTAAAAGAGGAATATTCCCAACATCCTAAAATATAGGGTATTTTCCGAAATGCTAATTTTTTTTCATTCATTCATTGCAAAAATCATAAAAATGGTGGTTTTAAGCATTAATTTACAATTTTTATGATAGTGCTGACATATATCAACATTATTAAATAGTTTTTTTTTTTCTGTTCTTAAAGCTTATATGAATAATATGTTCTACAATATTTGAAATATCATCACTGAAAATATTTTTATTTAATAGGTTGAAAAAAATATTAGTTTATATTTTTCTTTTCTTCTTCAATCAGGGATTAGACACTTAAGCCTATGCCGTCTTCACATATTCTTCAACCAACGTTTCCGTGGTCTTCCCAAATCTCTCCTTCCTTCAGGTTTATATTCAAAAATTCATCTAGGAATGCGACTGTAGCTCTTTATTTATAGGTGTTTAATCCATTGATGTCTATAATGATGAATCATTTCCTCTAAAAATATTATATTTAATTATGTTCTTATATCCCCATTTTTAAATTTATGTAACCTAGTACAACCCTTAAATGATTTCAAAAATCTCATTTCTGTAGCCTGTAATTCGTTATCATTTCGTGTCGTAGTTCAAGTTTCTGATCCATATAATGTAACTAGTATTGCAGTCACTGTATAGAACTTAATTTGAGTTTCTTTTCTCGTCCGAAGTTCTAGGTGTATTGATTTAAATTTCCTGATACATTCCTCCATATATATATATATATATATGTGTGTGTGTGTGTGTGTATGTGTGTGTGTGTGTCTGTTTGTGTGTGTGTGTGTGTGTGTGTGTTAGTGTGTGTGTATGTGTGTTTGTGCGTGTGTATGTGTGTGTGTTCTTGTGTGTTTGTATGTGTGTGCGTGTTTGTTTGTGTGTGTGTGTGTTGTGTGTGTGTGTTTGTGGGTGTGGGTGTGTGTGTGTGTGTGTGTTTGTGTGTGTGGTGTATGTTTGTGTGTGTTCCTGTGTGTGTGTGTTTCTGTGTGTGTGTTTCTGTGTGTGTGTATGTTTGTGTGTGTGTGTGTTTTGTTTGTTTGTGGGTGTGTTTGTGTGTGTGAGTGTTTGTGTGTGTGTATGTTGTGTGTGTGTATTTGTGTGTGTGTAGTGTTTGTGTGTGTGAGTGTTTGTGTATGTGTGTGTGTGTTTGTGTGGTGTGTGTGTATGTGTGTGTGTGCGGGCGCGCGTGTGCGTGCGCGTGCGTGTGTGTGTGGAAAGCAACGGGAAGCTACCACACCTACAATTCCCTAGTAAAGCTGCAAGCATAGCATGAAAATGCTATGATTGCAGTGAAGGACCTGCCTTCGGGCAGAATTACTGTGGATGGATATATATATATATCCATATATATATAAATTAATGACCCATGCTAAGGCGTCACCATGGGGTAAGCGCTTCGACGCTCGCCTCTCACCACTGGGATCTCGAGATCGAGTCTCAGTCACTCCAAGTGGGTTTCGTGGTGGACGGAACGGAGCTTGGGCACGGGTTTCTCCCGTTTTCCCCTGCCACAAATTTCATTCCACCATTTCTCCATACTCATCCATTTCATTCATCCGCCCCTGTGACGGTGCGTCAGGAGTGGTCGGCCGGCACCCTTGTAGTTCACATACGTTTATAAATATAGGGACTTTACCTCATCTCATTCCTCGACCCAACTCTGGGTTGGACACAAGTTGAGGATGTTTCTTTAATAACTACCCATGCTAAACTCATAATTATAGAAAATTTTGTAGTGCAAACGTGAAGAATTAATAAAAAATCATTTAAAATATATATATTTCTTAGACACTTTAGCAAACATTGTATATAAATCTGTACTCAAAACAAATATTTCCGTGATAATTATGAATGAATAATGATAACATATTTTTAGCAATTCTAAAGCAACCTTTATTTGGGAGGTAGTGAATATTCCGCATTTAATATTTCATGGTAGAAGAGTTACTAGTCACTCAGATACAAATAATATATATTGCAATACTGTAATCTTTATATCCTCCTTAATACCTATAGTGATTCTGGAAACAAAGGGAGAGTAACTATATGATACGCACGTTGCTTTGTTTTGTGTTCTGTCTTCTATTATTGAACTAGCTATGGTTACGCTATCGACATAAATTTAGAACATCTTCATAAAACTATGTAGGGGTATGTAGATTTTATGTTACTCTAAGCGTTTGTTTCGTAGAACTTACTGATGTACACGACATTTCAGCTGTAAACTTCTCGTAGGCCTGACTATTTTAAAATTATTGGCAATTGTGTAGAAAAGTACAGTTTTTTAAATAGTTAATTTTGTGAACGATTTAAAGGTGCGAAACTCGTTCTCAGAATTTCACTTATTATTTACAAATATGTTCAGGTAATTTTTTTATCACTCACCTCATATTCTTCTTTTTTTAACTAGTTTCGGAACTTTATACTTCAATTCCATCTTCAGTAATTTCGTAACCGTTGTTCTGTCGTCTTGAAGAGCCACCTTTCGCTCCCTCTGTTGGTAGACTGAAAACCCTCGAAATCAGGTTATTTTCCCGGGAATTTCAAAGTTCATTAATTTCTCATTTTCTTTTCTTTTTTTTATGTAGATTCCCTCCCCCAAACAGTGGGTTCGTTTGGTTTTTCTATTTGTTTTAATGATATAGCTTTCTTTCCGATAAGATGTTTTCCGGATCATTCATGGGCAGCCACTGCAGATTTTTCTACTTCCCCTTTCTTGACGTTCCTGAGATGTTCTTTGAGTCTGCTTTTCTAATTTCTCTTAGTTTTTCCTATGTAGACTTTCTCACATTCTTCACATTTAATCTGATAAATCCCTTATTTGTTTTTTTCTTCTATTTTCTCATTTTTGTTAGATATAATTAATCTACTGAAGCTACAGTCATTTTTGGGTGCCAACCTTATTTTGAAATTTAAAAAAAAAATTGAAACTTATGGTGCTTCAATGTATATCTGAATTTCCTAAATTTTACATTTTCTTCTTCTTTTATTTTTAGAAGAATGCTTTGATTAACAATTGTTTTGTCTTTTTAAGTAGCTTATTTCCTTGTGTGTCATTCTTTCTTCTCGTGTATTACTGAACAAATGCTTGCACAGTAACATCATCAATGTTAGATTAATTAGAGGGACAGACTGCAATTCGGATCATCATCTGGTCAGGGTAAAACTCAGACAATGGCTTTCGCTTATGAAAGGAACAAATGCTAAAGATCATTCTGAAAAATTTGAATTAAAAATCTTGAAAAATGATGAAATGTGGTAAGAATACCGAATCAAAATTTCTAATAGATTTGAAGTACTGGAATCTCCAGATGACAATGTGGCATACGAAGAAGAATCTGATATAAATAAAGAATGGGAGGCTAAAAGAGATACTACTAAATTGTCAGCATCGGGAAGCTTTGATTATTTTAAAAAAGAGGCAAAACAAGAAATGATTTGATGAGGAATGTGCCGACATTGCAAACAAAGGAAAGCTAGCAAAAATAAAATGGTTACTTACTTACTCACTGGCACTATCGAACCCGTAGGTTCATGGCCGCACGGACATACGCTCTCCATACATCCCTATCCTGAGCTAATACTTTCCAATTATTCCCTGTATAATGTACTTCCCTCAAATCATAGTTAATGTTATTCTCCCACCTCATTCTTGGTCTACCAACTGGGCGTTTTCCCTCTGGCTTTCCTACAAGAAGCTTCCATGCAAGTCTTTCATTCCCCATACGTGCAACATGTCCTGTCCATCGCAGTCTACGAGACTTAACTGTTCTTATTATATAAAATAAAATGGTTACAAGAGCCAAATGAGGTAAATTTAGACCAATTGGGTAGTATTAATGGGAAACCACCAGGTTACTAAAGAGTAAAAAGAGGGAATATATTTTGAGAGAGAAGATTAATGATCTTGAAATGAATGCATAAACTAGGAACGTTAGAGAATTATATTAGGGAATTACGATAGAGAAGAAAGGATTTCAGGCTAGAACGAACATACTCGTAATTCGGAATGAAAATTGGGATATGTTCCAGATTCCAGTATATTAAATATATAGAAAAGTTACTTTAATCACTATTAAATGTACATACAGAACAGGAAACTGAAGAGGATAATTTACAGACAGCAGACATTCTAATCGCAGAACCAAGTGCATTAGAGGATGAAATGGCGACGGAAAAATTGAAGATGTATAAAGCATCAGGTTCAGATAAGATCCCAACAGAACTGATAAAATCAGGGGGAGAAAAATTGATGGACAAGATACGCCAATTGCTTAATATGATTTGGGAAAAAGAATCTCTTCCAGATGAATGGAAAGAATCGATTTTCGAACCAATTTATAAGAAAGGAGATAAAACTGATTACAACAACTTTCAACTTCGTACAAAATTCTAACAAATATATTAGTAAGCAGACTTACTCCTTATATTGATGACATTCTAGGAGATCATCAATGTGGATTTAGAAGAAACAGGTCTACAACAGATCAGATATTTTCGTATATGACAGATTTTAGAAAAGAAATGAAAATATAATGGTACAGTACATCAACAATACGTAGACTTCAAAAAGACATACGATTCAATTAAGAGGGAGATGTTACATAGTATCCTGCTGGAGTTCGGAATTCCTAAAAAGTTAGACTTATACAAGAATGGCGCAAAGAATAGGGTGTATGTAGGCCAACAGTTTTCGGATCCTTTTGAAATCCACAATGGGTTGAAGCAAGGAGATGCACTATCTCCTCTACTATTTAATTTTATACTAGAGCATGCCATTAAATCTTTAGAGGATGAAGAAGGCATACAACTCAATGGCATAAATAAGAAGTTAGTTAATGCCGATGATGTAGAACTATTGGACGATAGCGAGGAGATAGTAAAGGCTAACAGGCACACACCATTGAGTAACACTAAGAAATTGGGAATGGAAGTAAATATCAATAAAACTAAATATATGGTCACACATAGAAATACATTATCTAATGCAAATGGACAGCCAATGACAAATGAGGAGAATTTTGAGGAAGTGGCTGAATTCAAATACCTAGGAACAATAATCACAAATAGGAATGAGATAGGGCCTACACAAAGAAATTAAACATCGGCTCAATTCTGAAAATGCATGCAATACAGAGACTCTTGACGTTACAACTCCTTTCAATAAACGTTAAACTGAAAATATATAAAACTATTATTATACCAGTTATATTATATGGATGCGAAACATGGACTCTTACTTTAAGAAAGGAAAGAAGATTACGAGTATTTGAGAATAAAGTTCTTAGTCAAATTTTTTGACCAAAGAGATCAACAGACAGGTGAATGGAGAAGACTTGCTTAACAATGAACTACATAGTATTTATGGGAAACCAGGTATAATAAGAACAGTTAAGTCTCGTAGACTGCGATGGGCAGGACATGTGGCACGAATCTGGAATGAAAGAAGTGCATCGAAGCTTCTTGTAGGAAAACCAGAGGGAAAACGCCCAGTTGGTAAACCAATAATAGGGTGGAAGAATAACATGAACTATGATTTGAGGGAAGTAGATTATAGAGGGAATGATTGGAAAACATTAGCTCGGGATAGGGATGTAAGAAGAGCTTATGTGCGCGTGGCCATGAACCTACGGTTTCGATAGTGCCAGTGAGTTAGTTATCAAGTTATCATTCTTTCTTCAAATCCATTTTTTGTAGCCACGTTGATTGTGTTCTTTTTTTTCACGAGTATGTTTACTCATCTGTGTCAAACTATTCTAAGCTATATGATGGAAAACAGAAGCTTTTATATAGTTATCTTATCTATATATGTCTTTTTTCTGTATATTCCAAATTCTATCTTATTTTTATCACTCCTTCTTAAGTTGAGATCTAAAAATGGTGATTGAAACCTGAAGCTTTCATATAGTTATCGATATATGTCTTCAGTTTCCATGTTTTCAATTAAAATCTCTCTGTCTGCTATGTAGTCTTCTATTTTGTCAGAAAAGTTTACATGTTTTCAGACTACTTTCCGTAAGTTCCATTTCTTTCTTATCAAAAGTTTTTTTTATAAGTTGAAAAGGTGCTAGTGTTCACATTTTCACTTTCATTTTTTTTATGATTTTTGGTTGTTTCCCATTATCTCTTATTTCTACTTGCTTTTATTTTCATATTTTCAATTTGTTTTCTCTCTCTCTCTCTCTACTCTCTCTCTCTCTCCCTCTCTCTACTCTCTCTCTCTCTCTCTCTCTCTCTCTCTATTCTCTCACTCTCTTTCTACTCACACTATCTCTCTCTCTTTCTCTCTACTCTCTACTTTCTCTAATCTCTACTCTATCTATCTCTCTCTACTCTATCTATCTCTCTCTACTCTCTACTTTATCTATCTCTCTCTACTCTCTACTCTATCTATCTCTCTCTACTCTCTACTCTATCTCTCTCTACTCTCTACTCTATCTATCTATCTCTACTCTATCTATCTCTCTCTACTCTATACTCTATCTATCTCTCTCTACTCTATCTATCTCTCTCTACTCTCTACTCTATCTATCTCTCTCTACTCTCTACTCTATCCTATCTACTCTCTACTCTATCTATCTCTCTCTACTCTATCTATCTCTCTCTACTCTATCTATCTCTCTCTACTCTCTACTCTATCTATCTCTCATCTCTCTCTATCTCTCTCTACTCTATCTATCTCTCTCTACTCTCTACTCTATCTATCTCTCTCTACTCTCTACTCTATCTATCTCTCTCTACTCTCTACTCTATCTCTCTCTACTCTCTACTCTATCATCTATCTCTACTCTCTACTCTATCTATCTCTCTCTACTCTCTACTCTATCTCTCCTCTACTCTATACTCTATCTCTCTCTCTACTCTCTACTCTTACTCTATCTCTCTCTACTCTCTACTCTATCTATCTCTCTCTACTCTCTACTCTATCTATCTCTCTCTCTCTACTCTCTACTCTATCTATCTCTCTCTACTCTCTCTACTCTATCTATCTCTCTCTATCTCTCTACTACTATCTATCTCTCTCTACTCTATCTACTCTCTACTCTAACCTCTCTACTCTATCTATCTCTCTCTACCTCTACTCTACTCTATCTCTCTCTCTACTCTCTACTCTATCTCTCTCTACTCTCTACTCTATCTATCTCTCTCTACTCTCTACTCTATCTATCTACTCTATCTCTACTCTCTACTCTATCTATCTCTCTCTACTCTCTACTCTATCTATCTCTCTCTACTCTCTACTCTATCTCTCTCTACTCTCTACTCTATCTATCTCTCTCTACTACTCTACTCTATCTCTCTCTCTACTCTCTACTCTATCTATCTCTCTCTACTCTCTACTCTATCTATCTCTCTCTACTCTCTACTCTATCTATCTCTCTCTACTCTCTACTCCTATCTATCTATCTCTCTCTACTCTCTACTCTATCTATCTCTCTCTACTCTATCTATCTCTCTCTACTCTACTCTATCTATCTCTCTCTCCTCTCTACTCTATCTATCTCTCTCTACTCTCTACTCTATCTATCTCTCTCTACTCTCTACTCTATCTATCTCTCTCTACTCTCTACTCTATCTATACTCTCTCTACTCTCTACTCTATCTATCTCTCTCTACTCTCTACTCTATCTATCTCTACTCTCTACTCTATCTATCTCTCTCTACCCTCTACTCTATCTCTCTCTACTCTCTACTCTATCTATCTCTCTCTACTCTCTACTCTATCTCTCTCTCTACTCTCTACTCTATCTATCTCTCTACTCTCTACTCTATCTATCTCTCTACTATCTCTCTACTCTCTCTCTCTAATCTATCTCTCTCTACATCTCTACTCTATCTATATCTCTCTACTCTCTACTCTATCTATACTCTCTCTAATCTCCTACTCTATCTATCTCTCTCTAACTCTCTACTCTATCTATCTTCTCTCTACTCTCTTACTCTATCTATCTACTCTCTACTCTATCTACTCTACTCTCTACTCTCTACTCCAACTATCTCTCTCTACTCTCTACTCTATCTATCTATCTCTACTCTCTACTCTATCTATCTATCTCTCTCTCTCTACTCTATCTATCTCTCTCTACTCTCTACTCTATCTATCTCTCTCTACTCTCTACTCTATCTATCTCTCTACTCTCTACTCTATCTACTCTCTACTCTAACTCTCTCTACTCTATATCTCTCTACTCTATCTCTCTCTACTCTATATCTCTCTCTATCTCTATCTCCTATAATCTCTCTCTACTCTATCTCTCTCTCTACTCTATCTCTCTCTCTACTCTATCTCTCTCTCTACTCTATCTCTCTCTCTCTTCTCTATATCTCTCTCTACTCTATCTCTCTCTCTCTACTCTATCTCTCTCTCTACTCTATCTCTCTCTCTACTCTATCTCTCTCTACTCTATCTCTCTCTCTCTCTACTCTATCTCTCTCTCTCTCTACTCTATCTCTCTCCTCTCTCTACTCTATCTCTCTCTCTACTCTATATCTCTCTCTACTCTATATCTCTCTCTACTCTTATCTATCTCTACTCTCTACTTCTATCTCTCTCTATACTCTATCTCTCTCTCTACTCTATCTCTCTCTCTACTACTCATATATCTCTCTACTCTATATCTCTCTCTACTCTATATATCTCTCTACTCTAGATATCTCTCAACTCTATATCTCTCTCTACTCTATATACTCTCTCTCACTCTATCTCTCTCTCTACTCTATATCTCTCTCTCTACTCTATATCTCTCTCTACTACATCTATCTCTCTCCTACTCTATATCTCTCTCTACTCTATCTCTCTCTTCTCTCTACTCTATATCTCTCCTCTACTTCTATCTCTCGCTCTACTCTATATCTCTTCTCTACTCTATATCTCTCTCTCTACTACTATTCTCTCTCTACTCTATATCTCTCTACTCTATATCTCTCTCTACTCTATATCTCTCTCTACGCTATATCTCTCTCTACCCTATACTCTCTCCTACTCTCTATCTCTCTCTACTCTAATATCTCTCTCTCTATCTCAATATCGCTCTACTCTACTCTATATCTCTCTCTACTCTATATCTCTCTCTACTACTATATCTCTCTCTACCCTATATCTCTCTCTACTCTATTAGCTCTATCGAATCTCTCTCTCTATCTCTCTATCTATATCTCATCTCTATATCTCTACTCTATCTCTCTCTAAAACCTCTATCTATCTCTCTCTCTAACATCTATCTCTCCTCTAACTCTCTCTACTTCTACTACTCTCTCTTTCTCTCTAACTCCTCTCTACTCTAACTCTCTAAACCTCACTCTAACTCCTATCTATCTCACATCTCTCTCTAACTCTCTTTCTCTCTAACTCCTCTCTCTCTAACTCTCTAAACCTCACTCTAACTCTCTCTACTCTACTCTCTCTCTCTCAACTAACTCTCCTCACTAACTCTCTCTCTCACTAACTCCTCTCAACTAACTCTCTCTCTACTCTCTCATTAACTCTCTCTTCTCTCACTACCTCTCTCTCCCACACTACTCTCTCTCACTCACTAACTCTCTCTCACTCACTCACTAACCTCTACCCCTAACTAACGCTCTCTCCCACTCACTAACTCTCTCTCTCACTAACACCACTAAACACTCCCTCTCACTCACTCACTCTCCTCCTTACTCACTCAACTAACTCTCTCTCACTCCACTACTATCTCGCTCTCACCTCACGTAACTCTCTCTCTCACTCACTAACTCCTCTCTCACTCACTACCTCACTAACTCCCTCTCTCACTCCTAAACTCTCATCTCACTCACTAACTCTCTCTCTCACTCACCTACACTCTCTCTCTCCTCACTAACTCTCTCTCTCAACTCACTAACTCTCTCTCTCACTCACTAACACTCTCTCACTCACTAACCTCTCTCTCACTCACTACTCTCCTCTCACTCACTAACTCTCTCCTCTCTCACCAACTCGCCCCCCTCTCCCTCTCTCTTCCCCTCTCTCTCTCTCCTCCCCTATCACTCTCCCCCTATACCCCTCTCCCCTCAGTCCTCTCATAACTCCCCTCTATCCTCACTCTCGATAACTCATCTCTTCCTCTCTCACTCTCCTCTCACTCTCTCTGTCTCCCCTCTCTCTCTCTTTCTCTCTCTCTCTGTCTCTATCTCTCTCTCGATTTTTCTTCCCAAACAGTGAGTATTTCTTTTGGTTTTTCTATTTGTTTCAATAATATTTAGCCTTCTCTTCGATATGTTTTTCGGATCGTGCTTGGGCAGCTACTGCAGATTTTTCTACTTACCCTTTCTTGACGTTCCTGGGATGATCTTTCACTCTGGTTTTCAAATTTCTCTTAGTTTTTCCTATTTAGACTTTATCGCATTATTCACATTTAATCTGATACATCCCTGATTTGTTTTTTTTTTCTTCTTCTATTTTCTCATTTTTGTTAGATCAAATAATCTATTGATGCTACAGTCATTTTTGGATGCCAATCTTATGTGGAATTTTTTTTAAATTTAAACTTATGGTGCTTCAATGGATGATAAATGAAATTGCTTAATTTTTACATGTTTTTTTTTTTCTTTTAGAAGAGCTCTTTGATTAATTATTTTTTATCTTTTGAACTTGTTTATTTTCTTGTGTATCATTCTTTCTTTAGATCCATTTTTAGACACGTTGGTTGTGTTCTTTTCTTTTTTCATAATTTACTTTGCTCATGGGTATGTTCACTCATCTATGTGTTAAGCTACAGAAAACTGCCTCTTTGTGAGCTATGTGATTGAAACCTGAAGTTTATATATATATATATATATATAATATATATATATATGTGTGTGGTGTGTGTGTGTGTGTGTGTGTGTGTGGTGTGTGTCTTTTTTATGTATATTTCCAAATTCTATCTTATTTTCTTCACCCCTTCTTAAGTTAAGATCTAAAAATAGTTTTTTCTCCTTTAATTTCCGTTCCCATACAAGTATACCCCATAGTATGAATTCCTAAAAAAAGTAACTATAAATATGTTGCTTCGCTTCTAATATACATGCATCGGTATGTAATTTAAAAGCTAATTAAAATGAATATTTCTAAAATAAAAATAAAATAATACGGCCTCAATGGAATAAAATACATAAGATGCTATTCTATTCCATAGTAATTCTGCCCGAGGGCAGGCCTTTCACTGCAATCATAGCATTTCCATGCTATGCTTTGCAGCTTTACTAAAGAATTATACGTGTGGTAGCTTCCCGTGGCTTTCCACACCGGTGGTGGATGATGATGATGGCCGGATGATTTTAGGGGACCGTTGGGCCCTAAGCTTCCTGACATTTGTCTATCAGATGAGGAAAACTCCCGAAAAATACTCACCCAGGAACCTGTCCCGACCGGGAATCGAAACCAGGCCGGCTGCGTGACAAGGCAGCACGCTACCTCGAGACCACAGCGGTGGACTTTAAGATGCTAAATAGTAATAAAGAACAGAGCATAAGAAGGGATTAATTAAAGGAAAATCATAATTTGTAGTATTAATGGAATTAATAAGCTGTAAGTTTAAGCTGATGATGTAGTACTATTGAGCGATAGCGAGGAGATACTAAAGGCCAACACGCATACACTATTGAATAACATCTAGGCCCATCCGTCCACCCCTTGGGATACCTCGGTCGTCATGACCATACTCCCAAGTCCTAGTTCTAGTCCTCCCTATCCTATGTTCACGTCCACGACACTACTGAGTAACACTAAGAAATTGGAACTGGAAGTAAATAACAAGAAAACCAAATATATGGTCACACATAGAAATACATTATATAATGCAAATGGACATGACAAATGAGGAAAATTTTGAATAAGTGGCTGAATTCAAATGCCTAGGTACAATAATCACAAATAGGAATGAGATGCACAAAGAAATTAAACATAGGCTCAATTCTGGAAATGCATGCATTACAGAGACTCTTGATGTTACAACTCCTTTCAATAAACGTTAAACTGAAAATATATAAAACTATTATTCTACCAGTTATATTAAATGGATGCGAAACATGGACTCCTACTTTAAGGGAGGAAAGGAGATTATGAGTATTTGAGAATAAATTTCTTAGAAAAAAATTTTGGATCAAAGAGAGATGAAGAGACAGATGAATGGGGAAGACTTACATAACAGTGAACTATATGATTTTTATAGGAAGCCAGATACAACAAGAACAATTAAGTCTCGTAGATATCTACAGGCAGGACAGGTGGCACGATTGGGGAATGAAAGACGTGCATAGAAGCTTTTTTGTAGGAAAACCAGAGAGAAAACGCCCAGTTGGGAGACCAAAAATGAGACAGAGAACAACAATAACAGTGATTTGGGGGAAAATATATTATACAGGGAATGACTGGAAAATATTAGCTAAGGATAGGGATGTATGGAGAGCTTATGTCCGCGTGGCCACGGTTGGATAGTGCCAGTAAGTTATTTAATATGTAGTGTTACAGATATAAAATAATTATGTTAGATTAAGCAATTTTTTTTCATTACTTAGGATTTAATGTGACTTCCTGCCGAAAAACAAACAAATATAAAATTCGAGAGGTTTTATGATACATATGGAACCATAAGGAGGGTGTATAGTACTTCATGTACTGTACATAACGTGTTGTGCTAGATTAACGTGAATATTTCCTCTGATTTTATTAAATGTAGCACACACACACATCCATGGGAGCTGGATTAGAATATGTGGAAGAAGTTTTCTGGTGTATTTAAATTATAACAATGATTAATTAAGTAAAATTTAATAATGTAGGATTTATTATGGACGATTTATAATTCACATTTTTAGTAGGTACCTGTTTATTTTTCTTCTTAAAACTTTACTTCAACACATAAACTAATTCTCTTCTAACTATGTAAGATAATACTAAACGTTGACTTCAACGTATAAATATTTATTCTTTAACGAGACACCCATAATGGATGTGCCTCAGAGTGGTTCTTGAAATCAAGTGACGCTGTGAACCTTCCAGAACAAAGCATAACACGTCATTCATAGATGCCCAATACATATATTAAAAATAAGCGAGTCATTATATGTTGCCACAATAAATCCTATTACGAAATAATTGCATGATATTCAAAAACAGAATTAAACAATAAAAATATTTCACAAATATAAAAATGATTAAAAAGGTACCCCTGAGAGACACAATTTTGCGGCAGTAGAAGGCTTTAAGAAAAAAGACAAATAAGACACTTAATTTAAAAATAAAAAGCAATTGCAGTACAACATATGTAAATATTAAGTGCGAAAATTGGACAGATTACTAAATCAAAAAAAAAATAAAATAAAACAGCAGAAATAAAGTTTTAGACCATTAAAAGGTTACAGTCAAGGATAAAAGTACAAGAAAATGTAAGAAATTAATTAGAAATATTCAATCTTATAAACAAATAGATATCAATAAGCAATTGTTTCAAACACATTGAAAGTTTGTTGCCAAAATGAATTCCACATATTTTATTCAACTACGTAAATCCAAAGGGAAAATAAATCTCCTTCGTCCCATATGTAGATGGAAAGTCTCAATATCTTGATGAGGAAACAAGTCAACAGCTAAATTCCAGGAGACAGAAAGAGAATTATAAACACTCACATTAAGCTGTTACTTGTCTTCTTCTTGTCTAGAGTATGTTAATATTTATGATCAACTTCGGTCGGTTAATTTTTAAGATATATTTTTCTAGAAAAATTAACAATCGTTAAAACATAAGATCGCTCGTAACAATAAATGAGGTAACTATAACAAAAAACATTCCGATTGTATTTCACTGAATTTAACTAGTTAAAAGTTGTATATTTCTACACAATAATTATCAAATAAATATTATAAATTATAATAATTTAGGTTGAAATTATGTGTTATGGAAATGTCGGGGTTTACAGCACAGATGCCTTGTTCATGTTTTCCCATGTTATAGACATTGGTGTTTATTTGTGTATTTTACTGTTATAGGGTTCACTGAAACTTTACTGAAGATAGAGGGAAGAAAAATCAAAACTTACAAAACATCCTGAAACTCTGGTAATAAACACCGGGAGAACACTCAAGCAGGAATTAAGACACCTTCGGATATTTGGAGAGAATCCTAAACGACAAACTAAAACTAATTCATAGAGGAACTCTTTATTCATGTGTTAAAAGGTCTTAAGAATTTGAAGTATAAAACTGTGTAAATATTACACATCCTGTAAAAATCAGAGTTTGTAAAACATGACATATATGCTGTACGCACATTAAGCTTTCTGGATATTGCTATGTTCAAACGTGATTAATTTTTTAGTTAAAAAAGCAATGGCAGGTTTCAATTGACGTGTATGACACAAAAAACAACCTACGGATGTTCTTATGCAGTTGTGTCCTATGTATCTAAATCTGGTAGGAACTGATAATTCATTTCAGAAATGGCGGCAGTAGTAGTGATGATAGGTGCTTAGATGGAGGCGAATGCAAGCGGAGTGGCTGTTGGAGCGGTACTGGTGGCAGCAGCGACTTCAGATGCAGCGGAAGTTACAGCAACTGATATGGCGGCAATAGCCACGGTAAGCGCAACTGCTGTGATGGAGGCTGGAGATGCAGTTGCTGTGATAGAAGGAGGTACAGCGGTGTTTATGTAGACTGAATGAATGCTGACGGATGATTGGTGAGAGTAGCAGTGATGATAGGTGCGTCGATAGAGCCGGGTGTGAGTGAAGTGGTTGTTGTGTATGTAGACTGAATGAATTATGACGGGTGATTGGTGAGAGTAGTAGTGATGATAGGTTCGTCGATAGAGGCGTTGCGAGTGGAGTGGATGTTACAGCGGCACTGATGGCAGCAGCGACTACAGATGCAGCGGAAGTTACAGCAGCTGATATGGCGGCAATAGCCACGGGAAGCGCAACTGCTGTGATGGAGGCTGGAGATGCAGTGACTGTGATAGAAGGAGGTACAGCGGTGTATATGTAGACTGAATGACTGTTGACGGATGATTGGTGAGAGTAGCAGTGATGATAGGTGCGTCGATAGAGCCGGGTGTGAGTGAAGTGGTTATTTTATATGTAGACTGAATGAATGATGACGGATGATTGGTGAGAGTAGCAGTGATGATAGGTGCGTCGATAGAGGCGTTGCGAGTGGAGTGGATGTTACAGCGGCACTGATGGCAGCAGCGTCTACAGATGCAGCGGACGTTACAGCAGCTGATATGGCGGCAATAGCCACGGGAAGCGCAACTGCTGTGATGGAGGCTGGAGATGCAGTGGCTGTGATAGAAGGAGGTACAGCGGTGTATATGTAGATTGAATGAATGCTGACGGATGATTGGTGAGAGTAGCAGTGATGATAGGTGCGTCGATAGAGCCGGGTGTGAGTGAAGTGGTTGTTGTGTATGTAGACTGAATGAATGATGACGGATGATTGGTGAGAGTAGCAGTGATGATAGGTGCGTCGATAGAGCCGGGTGTGAGTGGAGTGGTTATTTTATATGTAGACTGAATGAATGATGACGGATGATTGGTGAGAGTAGCAGTGATGATAGGTGCGTCGATAGAGGCGTTGCGAGTGGAGTGGATGTTACAGCGGCACTGATGGCAGCAGCGACTACAGATGCAGCGGAAGTCATAGTAGCTGATATGGAGGCATTAGCCGCGGAATGTGCAACTGCTGTGATGGAGACTGCAGATACAGTGGCTGTGATGTGTGAAGGTGCAGCGGTGTATATGTCGACTGATGAATGGTGACGGATGATTGGTGACAGTATTTGGGCTTTCTTTGAGAATTCAGGTATTAATTTATATTTATTCTTTCTAATTGTATTAATATAGAACATTAAAATCATTTAAAAATTATAATCCAAAGTATATGTATAACCGATCATACATGTAGGTGTAGAAATATTGAACTCATTTGATCTTTGAATATTTACTAACAAGTCAATATATTTTAATATAATATGTAATTATATCCCCGCACCGTAGTCGAATGTTTAAGGTAAGATGCCTTGTTTCAGAGCAACTGGACTTGCGCTGGTTCGAGTCTCCATGGGGGAAGATATTTTCTCATGGAATTTCGGCCAGTATGGGACTGGTGCTCACCCAGCATCTTGAGTTATTTGTGTAGCTACAACTAGTAGTGGCTCCAGGTTGAAAAAACCAACTATAACGCCAGGGGACTACCTGACATGCTGACACCTATACTGGCTGAATGATCGTCTACCTCTGTGATTAGCACATGTGGATGTGAAACCAGCAGCCGACTGGTAGAGCAAGTATCCTTCGAGGCCTGTCGCCCCGTGTAGTTTTAGTTTTGTTATATAATTATATACTTACTGAAAAATGTGCGTAAGGACACTGTTAAAAGCTTTCTGTTTTATTTATGTAAAGTGTTCTGTGTGTCAGGTACAAAATGGAACAAATCAATTGCATATACTGTAATAACAATGTACATTCAGAATATTGCTTGAAATGTAATATCCAGAAAAGTTTGACGTGTACTTGTAAATATGTACGTAAATGAAAATGAATTATATTTCTCTAACAATAGTACTATATTGTGTTTGTTTGGTTACCAACATTTATGGACATCAGGTAATGTACCATTCGTTTTATTAAAGGGATAGTAAGAACATTAAAATATTCAATTCAAAAGCAAACTGACGTTTGGAGAGAAAAAATAAATAAATAAAAGATAAAAAAATAAAAGGAATACTGAATGGGATTTTTTTAATAATTTGGATACAGAAAAATATGTAAGTACATTGTAAACTAGGCATTAATAAAATTCCTTTTTATTATTCTTATTATTATTACTTTATTATTATTATTATTATTACTTTTATTATTAGTAGGCCTACTTTTATTATTTAATAATAATGAGATGTGGTTAAAACAAATTAAGGTATCGGTACACGCTGAAAGCCAAGTTTTAATTGATAATGTACGAATTATTTATTTTAAACTAGCTAGTACCCGCTGTGAGCTGCTACGTCTGAATAAATTAAAATCGATGTGCTTTTATGTTTAGTTGAATAAGTACATGGAAAAATAACTATAAATTTATATTTTTAGATACCCCGTGATGATTAGCCGGCGTTGCCCGGGAATTTACTTATCCCGATCTTCTTGACATAAATTAACTGAAATACGAAAATTAATGTGTTTTATGTTTAGTTAAATAAGTAGAGGGAACAATTTATATCGTAATTATTTTTAGATATCCCGTGCTGTTTACCCGGCGTCCGGGAATCTACTCATCCCGATCTTCTTGGCATAAATGAGCTGAAAGACTAAAATTAATGTACTTCTTATGATAAGTTGAATAAGTAAAATGAAAAATAATTATAAATGTATATCGTAATTATTTTAAGATTCCCGTACTGATTATCCGGTGTTGCCCGGGAATCTACTTATCTCGATCTTCTTGGAATAAATTAGCTAAAAGACAAAATTCGTTATTTTGAGTTATCCGTAAAAGAATACTCGCCATGTGCTGCTATGCTTGCACAGGAATGTATGTACTTGTCTCGATCTTCTTGGTATCAAGAACGACAAAAATGGTTAGTCATTATCTGTAAGAGATAAACATATGCGAACGTTTTTGTAGAACTTTTTGAGATATTCAATACTGTGTACATTAGTTTTGTGTATTTGTTAAGGTTTTGGTAGCGTAAGCCATTTAAGCGCACAAAGAGCTACTTTTTTCACGTTTTCTACTACAAAGGGCGATTTTTAAGGGTGTAAGAGTTGAGTGGGGCACGCCGTAGCGTAGTGGTCAAGGCACTGCGCTACAAGCCGGAAGGTCGAGGGTTCAAGTCCCGGTGGGGTCAGGATTTTTCAACTGACCCAAACCCTCTGGCGGCACTATGGCCCTGGGATTGACTCAGCCTCTAACGGAAATGAGTACCAGACGCTTGTTCTGGGGGTAAAGGCGGCCGTCACGCAGGGCTGACAACCCAGCTGACATCAAGTGCCGATTGTCCAGAAATAGTGGGAGCCTTAACCTCTTACTACCCCAAGGGCCTCCCGAGGCCTGTAGTGGGATCACTTTAAGAGTTGAGTAATACAACTCTCTTATAGCCTATGTTCATACCGGGAATCTCCTGAACAATTTGCAAAAAGCCCCATCACAATCGGATCAATGGTATGGCCGCGCTTAAAGTAGGAACAAACCAACATTCATTGTTATATATTAGATTAGATATACGCATCTCTCTATTATGCGCCGATATGGACGTTGGAAGGGAACGACATAATACAAATAAACAGTACCGGTATGTTTACTTTAGGAATACATTGAAAGATATCTTACACGAGAGACAGAAGCATATCTAAAACTAATATTAGTAAAATAATAATAATATAAAAAATTGTAGACCTATCAACCTTGTAGTAAGGTCGATGACTCTTATAGCAAGGTCGACGGTAGCATGTTCTTCTATGAATATAGAGGTTCATTATCAATAAACCCGAAGACGTGTGCAAGTTCCACATACAGTAAGCATTTTATTCACCAGAGAGAGTTGTGCTCTAACACGTTAAACAACTTTGGTTCTCCATGATAAACACAATGTAAATTAGTTGGAAACATCGATAACCCATTAGTTGGTAACCTTGAAAACTCTTAAAACTCTGGAAGATGAAGAGCTTCATTTCTTATCCGCAAGATTCTAATTTTCCGATACAAAATCTTCCGTATGGCGTCTTCTCAACAGGTAACAATGTGAGTAAAATAACATGTAGTCGCATTACACATTATGGTTCATTTTCTTTTTAGTGTTTATTCTAGTATCGTTAGCGTTTAGGCGTATCATCGCTGTAAATATGACCTGATATTTTGATAACATGTAATTATTTTACTGATATACAATGTGGATGCTCCATCTTTATAATTTGTTGTAAGATATAATATAGTGTAATATTTATAATACACTATATGAAGCACTGAACCTTCTTCAACAGCACCTGCGAGAAAAGCTGCCTATTTTAATTTGGCGCCATCGTTATGACGTAGATTACATAAAAATAAATCCCAACAGAAGAATTATTAATTTTAATTTAAAAAGTTTATTTTTTTAGTAAATGGATTAACATGAACATAGGCGTGCGGATGAAACCAATGTAATAATAATAATAATAATATATATATATATATATATATATATATATATATATATATTCAAATGCCCCAGGTTTGTCTTTCGACATTCCTGGTCTCTCTCCTGGCATGGCATACTTGTAACCCACTTCTGATGTTGGGGCGCCTGGAAGGCGGGGTTACGTTGCCCCGATGATATGATGGGTGGTGATGATGATGATGATAATGGTGCACCAGGAGAGTCCCTAATCCTAAGCTTAACCTAAGATGAATATGAATGATGATGATTGCGATGGCCATATGATTTCGGGGACCATTTGGGCCTTAAAGTTTTCCTGACATTTGTCTTACAGGTGAGGAAAAACCTCACCCAGAAAAACTGTCCCGACCGGGGATCGAACCCGTGCCCGCTGCGTGACGAGGCAGCACGCTACCCCGAGACCACAGCGGTGGACATAATAATAATAATATATCTAATAATAATAATAATAATAATAATTATTATTATTATTATTATTATTATTATTATTATTATTATTTTGTATCTTTATAAGATGTAGAATATAGGTGTTACAATTCGAAATTAGTTTCCAGTGGCAGATATAGCATTTGGAGCCCCAGGCGCAATTCAATTTTGAGCCCCCCCCCATGTACTCGTATTTTCGTTACATGTACACCCTACAAGGTGCATTCTATTCGAAAGTCTTATATTCTGGCCGGCACTGTAATACCAGTAGCATAAAAAAGGTGAGACAATTTGAACATTTGTTTTAATTAATTAAAAAAGATACATTCGATTTCCATCTTTTGGATTTTCTGGGAATGCGCTGAATAAGGGCCAATTTCACCAACAAAGGTAACGTATTACGCCAGTTTTCCCCGTGTATAACATAGAGAACGAGGTGTATAATGCTTCGCTTAAACTGGCGTAATACAGTTACCTCTGTTGGTAAAACCGACCCTAAGTGAATAAAGGGCAACTGTATTACGCCAGTTTAAGCTATGCGAGACTAGTAAAATCATATATAGGCCTATATAGTAAACAGCTTTCACTTTTTTCTGATTGAGTTTGAATAGGAATATATGAATCCACTCGAAATAGCTTGAAACATTTTACAGAAAAGCCTATTGTTTGCAGATGACTTTGATAATTTTATTTACCTCTTGTAAATAATATAATGCTGTGACGTCATAAACATACAGGAGAAACTGGTTCATGAATTAATTTTATAGTTTTTAACACCAAGGTTACGTGTCACCTTCAGAACAGGCTCTGGACTAGCGGAATTCATATAATACCAAGTTTCGATTTCTGATTGCGGACGTAAACTACAATAACATTCCCTCACCTTTCCCCTACCATCCCTAATTAGGTCCGCATGCATAATCTGTAAAGCGTATATACTGTACATATTTATTTTTTATATATGGTTAAAATTAAAGTTTTAGTACAGAACAAATATGCTAGTTTGATTTCAATAAATAGTAATTGTGATATACAAGTATTATAATTTTATATCGTATGCGTGTCCACCGCTGTGGTCTTGAGGTAGCGTGCTACTGTCTTGTCATGCAGCGGGCCCGGGTTCGATTCCCGGTCGGGACAGGCTCCTGGTGAGGTTATTTCGGAGTTTTCCTCAGGACAAAGACAAATGCCAGGAAGCTTAGGGCCCAACGGCCCCGAAAATCATCCGGCTATCGTAATCATCGTATCATCTTTCACCGGTGTGGAAATCAACGGGAAGCTACCACACCTATAATTTACTATTAAAGCTGCAAAGCATAGCATGAAAATGCTATGATTGCAGTGAAAGACCTGCCCTCGGGCAGAATTACTATGGATGGATCGTATGCGTATGGTATAAATATCCCCTCCCCCTCACTCTCTCTCTCTCTCTCTCTCTCTCACGAACCGCCTCTTTGATATATTGGTTTATCGATTAGCGTATTTGTCTAGCATTTCGATTTCCGGGAATATTACAGAAATTTCCTCTGAGTGTGTAGTTTCAAACGGGGTCCACTTAGCTTGTGAGGTCACCTTAATAGCTATGAGAAGTACTATCAAAATATCTTTAACAAAATTTAAATTGGAGACTGGAGGGATATACGGAGGTTAATCAGTAAATGGGATATAATGAGTAATCAACATTTACATATTTTTTGTCATTTATACTGCATATAAAATAGGATTATTACTGATATTGACAATGTAATGCTAACTTTAGTTAAAATGTATAAATGCAGTAAAAACTCCTTATTCGCGTGTTAAAAAATTGCGACACAGTCCCTGTATTCCCGGCTAAAAATGTCTTTATTCGCGAATCCAGTCGGTATATTAGAAGGATTAGTGCCCTTTATTAACCATCAGCAGTTTTTTTTTTTTTTTTACTACAAGCAGTTGCCAAGGCGGCTTTCACAAGCAGCGATTAAAACCAAATGGACAAGTAAATATCAAAACAAAACAAACCTTATTGTCACTAACCCTAAAGTTCATTGTTAAAAGCTGTTGTATTTCACGTGCCATATGTACTTTGATAAATGCCTCCATCGCCACGATCAGTATATTATTGTTTCAACTTGTCATTACAATAATTTTGATTGAATAATACGTGTCTCTTGTGCTTTGTTCCTAGTTTATAATGTCGAGTAAAAGGAAAGAAAAATTAGTACCAAAGAGAAACAAATTAGTGTTGCCGCTTAAAGTAAAAATATAAATGCTTGACCGTTTATACGCGTTGGCGAGTCGTTTGCGTCTATATCACGCTGTTTCAATGTTAATGAATCAAGAAATCCGAAGACAAAATAAGGAATTATATCGCAGAATTCACAGTTGAATATCAATCTGAATTGAAAGACCTTTTAAAAGCGGCAAAACAGGAAAAAAGTACTAAGTTCTTTAAGTCCTTGACTAAACCTGACAGTAATAATTAATAGAAATTATCCAGAATCTCTCATCAATTGATTTTATTTTTAAAAAATTATGTTATTCTGTAACCTTGGAATGTATCCCCTATATACCCATCATTCCATACGCGGCATATTTGCGGAACATATCCCCGCTAATAAGGAGCTTTTACTGTACATGCCTTTGGATTGTGGGAATATATACATGAGATTTTACCGTCCGTCAATTTCTTCCAGTCATCTGCGTGATCTCAGCACATCGCAAAAATATTGACACTGTAGGGCCTATACTAAGTGTTATTGCAGTTTTTTTTATAATGATTTTTAAACTTTTATTATTATTATTATTATTATTATTATTATTATTATTATTATTATTATTATTATTATTATTATTAGGCGGCCGTCGTGGTGCAAGTGGTTAGAAGCCCGCCTCTCATCACCGCTGGAGTCCCGAGATCGAGTCTCAGTCACTCCATGTGGATTTCGTGGTGAACGAAACGGAGCTTGGGCAGGTTTTTCTCGGGTTTTTCTCCCGTTTTTTCCTGTAGCAATTTCATTCCACCATTTTTCCATACTCATCGCATCCATTTCGCTTCATTTCGTTCATCTGCCCCTATGATAGTGCATCAGGCGTGGTCGACCGGCACCCTTATCATTCACAGACCTCTATATAGGCATAAGGGCTTCAGCTCATCTCATCCCTGGACCAGAGCATTATTTGGACATGAGTTGAGGATATTTTATTATTATTAGCGCCTCAAAATCCAGCCTCCGTGGTCCACGTCCCGAGGGGGTGGGCAATTGGAAGTACGGAATAGCCTGGGAACAATGCACTAAAGATCTAAGATCGATTATGTAATAGTGAGGAAACGGAGAAATATTATAGTTCAAGATGTCAGAGTGAATCGAGGACCCAAATGTGGAACGGATCATTATATGCTGTCAACTAGGATATGAAGAAGTATTTTAGTCAGTTCTTCATTATTTTCCACGTTGTGGGCGCAATTTTAAAGAAGTAATTATTTTCCCATGTTATGACGATGTTTTGAAGCAGCTAACTCTCTTCATGCCTGATGTTGTAGTAACATTTTGAAGGATTAGTGTCCAAAATAATAAATAAGAATTACTGGTTCAGGTTGGGTTTGATTTTCGGTAGAGCTGGATTCTCTTCTCAAGGTCGAAGTTGGTACACAAGATAGGAAAACACTTTAAAAATCACTAATAACTGATTCTTGTAGAAATATTTGTAAATTTATTTACTATTTAATTTCCCAGCAGATCAAGTAAATATAGGTGGTATTATTCTTCACCGTCAATTAAAATTAAATTATTTTCTTTTCTTGAATCAACTATTCTTCTTGTATTAAATATCACAGGAGAGCTGTTATTGCTTCTATCCTTGATGAAAGTTATATGCAGACTGACTAGTGTAATTCTGTTATAATTTTAAAGAACATTATTACATCACATGATTTTATATTTAAATTCTATTGGTTAATGGTCCATTAAATACCAGGTTTAAATTTGATTTGTTAAATCAAAAAGTTAATTGTTTTAACACCCAATCAGAATTTAGTATACTTTTATTTAAAAATATTTAAGTTAAGCAGGTGTTCCTATTACAGTTATAACAGAAAGCTTTATATTTCAGACAACAATGACTTAAGACACAATTTTAAAAGCATTATTTAGAAAGACTGTTATATAATACAATTTCTTTAATTGTTACTGAGACATTTTTATTCAACAATGAACAACAATTAATTATTTAGATGTTTTTCTTTATTTAAGTTATATTTAAATATTAAAAGAATTTTAAAATATAAAATTATTAACTTAAACTTTCATATTTATTATGATATTAAAATCCTGCTATAGATAGTATGCCCTATAAACAGGTAAAAGGTAAATAAAGATCAAAATATAAAAATAGAAAATGAATTAGAAAAATGTAGATACAATCTACATTGACTACAAGATGAGAGTATTAAAAATCTATATGCCCAACGCCTTACCGAAAAAATTAAAATTTAATGAAGATTGGAACTTGGTCGTTATTTATGAACATTTGAAAAAATATATACATGAAGCAGCAAGAGAAGCACTTGGTCTGGAAAATGATAAACATCATAAAAACTTGGACGAATAAGGAAATACTTGATATCATAACAGAAAAGAAAAATGCATATCAAAAATATTTAAGTTCCAAGAAAGATGAAGATAATCAAAGTTATAATATACTTAAAAGAAAGGTTAAAGCAGAAGTCAGGAAACATAAAAAAATTAATGTGGTTAGGGTATGTGGAGAAATCGAGCATACAGTAGGCTATACAAAGTCAGCCCAAGCATGGAGGACAATTAAAAACATGCGAAATGATAATATGACAAAGAGTTTTAATTTAGTACCAATGAAAACTTTTCAGGAATATTTTTAAATGCTTTTAACAGAAACTAGGCGAGAATTTATAGATTATGCTACACTGGATAATGGAAAGGGTGACTTAATGGAACCTATAACTGAAGAGGAGGTAAGAAACATATTGAGAACAGCAAAAAATGGAAAAGCGGCAGGTCCAGGAGGAATAACCATGGCACTAATTAAATATGGTGGTTCAGGAATTATAAGAATTTTAACTAGACTTTTTAACCAAGTGATAGAAGGAGATCCTATTCCGGATGAGTAGAAGTTATTGTATATTAGTGCAATATACAAAAATAAAGGGAATAAAAGAGTTCCAGCAAATTATAGAGAGATCACAGTTATGGCAGCAATTAGTAGAATGTTAAGCACAATTATTAAAATTAGATTGGAGGAACTAATACAAAATAAAATATCATCAGAACAACAATCAGGTTTTACAGCAGGTAAATCATGTCTTGATAATATATTTGTGATTAGGCAGATTACAGAAAAGATGTTGGCTAAAGGAAAAGATGTTCATATGACATTTATAGATCCGGAAAAGGCATACTCACAAGGGAAATCTACCTTCAAATTTCTTACAGAGAAGCGTTGTGATGTACCAAGGTCGTGTCCAATAAATTATCTGCCGTTTTTTACTGCAAGACACTAAAATTCAGGGCCAAATATCACATTTAAAACATAGCAAAGTAACACAAGTTCTGAATTGATAACCCTCTCACTACCTGCCAACCACGCCGTGTCCCGCCTCACTCCCGCTCTTATTCAAGCAGGGACGTCTATCTGCTCCGTACAGTGAGTTCCCATTGCTGTATTCTGACTTCGATTTTTGTGATTTGCAGTTAAAAACGGCCTTGGTACATCACAACGCTTCTCTGGGAGAAATTTCAAGGTAGGTTTCCAGATGCAATTGTTGACAGTTCCCTTGTGAGGAACACTATCCTTATTACAGAAGAAAAAAATCAATTTATAGCATGACAGGTCCAAAGAAACAAGATAATTCAAAATTATTGCTATCACTGTGACATTGCGTTATGCAATCCCTCGACTCCAAGGGAAAAGGGATGTAAGACACCATTACATTGTTTTGCAAAACAATAACTTAAAGCCGGCTCAGGTGCCAGCACAGGAAGATCCCGAGTTCAAACTCTGGTGCCAAGTAACCTGAAAGAGTTTTCTTTATGGATTTCTTCAGTTGTCAAAGCAAATACTAGGTTAGAATTTAATTACCAATAATCTACTTACTTCATAATAAATGCATAATCATTATTATAAACAAATTAAATGACTTACACAATAACACATGACTACACACAATATATAATCAACCTATTGAAGAAAACCAACAATTTTGGAAGCGATATTACCTTAAATGTTAAAGCATTAATATATAAGCATATAGTGGCGGGCTGCCATTGGCGGCTCATAGCTTGGAAATTAGGTGAAGAGCAAGTAAGAAAAATAATTTGTAAACATGGTTATCTTAATTTCTCATTAAACTCACTTATTTCTTGTATATCAAATCAATTCTTCGGTTCTTTAAGGCTGCAAACTTGTCGGTGATATCTTCATGGAATGGGTGTATATTCGTTAAATGTATTAGAAGTTATTTCAGAATTGTAATATTCCACAAAAAAATAAAGAAAGTCTCTTTTCTGAAATTGCATTCACCAGGTATGTTTTAATATGCTTTTAACTTCTTTTGTACCACATATTTGTACAGATTCAGTAGGATGCCTTCAATTTAAAACTTCCTTTTTATCTTCACATTTCCAACGTGAAAAAAAAAACTTCCTTTTTATCTTCACATTTCCAACGTGAAAAAAATATATGTTTCCAATGAAATACACATTAAATAAAAAATAGGATTCATATTTAAACCATGACAACAATAGCAGAAATGCGCGATACATAAGGATTTCATAAAAAGAAAAGCCTTGAAGCAGATGGCTAATTGCCTCTCGGCTACTTCACTTGGAAGATTTTATCACAGATTATTATTTAATACCCTTGGATTTTATAACGCTAAGCCCCAGAGGGTGATGTCACGGTTGTCATGGCGACAAGCGAGGTAAGCTCCGCACCCAGAAGTAGGAACAAAAATCTTTCAGCATAGAGTCTTTCTCTTCAGCACTGGTGTAGGCCAGAATGACACCACGTGGCGCATGTGCTCTAAAGTCACAACGATGAGTCCTGCCTCATACAATAATAAGAAATATGTTTCTACTAAAAACAAGATTCATCATAAGGAAAATAAAGTTTAAAAATAATTCTGATAAAAATAAGCCACTTCCCCTGAATAGCCGTCTCTGTAAGAATATATATATATATATATATATATATATATATATATATATATATATATATTAATTTTTTTAATTTAGTAATTTTTTTTCCTGAGACTGAAATGTTTAATAGACCTTTGGAATGTCTCATTTTTCATTATCAAAAATCTTCAATAAAACTTGATGTGTGTTATAACACTGTCATTATTTTTGCGATGTGCTGAGAATGCACGGCTGACTGGAAGAAATTGTCGGCGGTAAAATCTCATGTACATAATCCCTCGATTCAAGCGCATGTATTTATCAATCTCAACTACATTTAGAATAATCACTTATTTTTGTCACAGAAGACATTGAAAATTATGTCCTTGCACCGCCAGACATTTTTGATAATTTTAGGAAAGTTTGAATTACTGTAATAGTTTCGTAAAGAGAATTAATACGTTTGAATGCAAACATTCTTGAAAGATGTCAGAAATGCATGATGGTACAAGGGTATAATTATTAACATCATCTGTGACAAAAGTAGTTCATTTTCTAAATGTAATTAAAGTTAATAAATATGTGTGCTTGAATTGAGGAGTTATGTACATGCAACTTTACTGCCCGACGACTTGCTGATAATGACACTGTACATTTTTAACGTAAATGAGCTGTCTTTTAACAAAAACGAAAATTAAACCATCATTTTTTGAAAATATTACTCTCAGAAGCTACCATTAATTGTGGAGAAACTATTGTGACTCATAAACTCTATTAGACTCTTTTGTATAGTTGTATATAGATCTGTGGTACTGTACCTACCAATTTTCTATATCTCGAAAATTTGGTATCCACAGGATTTTATATAGCTAATCATGATCAGTAACAAAAACAATAGAAAAAATATGAGTGCTAATAGGAATCTTTAAAAAAATTGCATTGTTTGTGGAAAACAAGTTATTATTTCAGTTACCACTATTATTTGATTACTAGTTAATCTCTCTCTTTGTAGGTACTACATACCTTATGCCTCCCTAACCTTATGATGACAGTCTGTTCGAGAGAGCTTTTAATTTTGGATCACATACATACATTTTTGACCAAACAAGGACATGGAGGGCTCTCCAGTTGAGTGGTCAGTTCAATTCCGAGACCACCTCTGAGACAACAAGAACATTTACAATATGGATAATTATGATGGCCAGATGGTAATCAAGGACTATTCGGGCCTTAAAGTTTCCTGACTTTATTTTACAAGTGAGATAGAGGAAAAAAATCTCACTTGTCCCAATTGGGAATCAAATTCGGATTCACTGCGTCTGAAATAACAATATCAGATCCCTATCTCTAGACCACTACAAAATTATAGTATAAAGATTAGGTGTAAAAGAAAGCTAAATGAAAAACTTTAACTGGAAATGTAAAACTGATTTTAATGAAATATGTTCTGCCTGAGCAAGTTCTGTCAGGTGATAGCATTTGAAACTCTCATTAGGAAGGTCTTGATTTAAAAATAAGATGTAAAACCTGATCTGTCCCAGCCAGGAACTGAACCCGAACTTGTTGCGACCAAGATGATGATGTTATTCCTACATACAAAAAAATAAAATGAAGGTAAAAGCTTACTTAGGTGGTAGTGTCTGAGACTTGTATTAGCAAGATCTCAAAAAAAAACTCACCCCTATCAGGAGGCAAACCCAGAGTACCTGCATCTGACGTAACAATATTTTATTCCTATACTACAATGATGGACTACCAATATTATGAAAAATTAAATAAAAGTGAAAGGAAAATTATATGATTGGATGATTGATGATGATGATGGTGGTGGTGATGGTGATGATGATGATAATGATGATGATGATGATGCACTGAACAATACTAAGTGAGAATACAACAAATGATATTGTAAAGAAGCTCAAAGTTGAACCAATATTGTACTATGTTCACAATTATCAAAATAGCTGGTTAGAGCAAACCAACTGCGAAAGAGAATCCCTGATAACTACAAACAGGAATGATGTGCACAAAGAAATTAAACATAGGTTCAATTCTGGAAATGCATGCTCTTATTCATTACAGTGACTCTTGTCGTCCCAGCTTCTCTTAAAAAAAACATTAAAGTGAAAATATATAAACTGTTATTCTCCCAGTTATACTATATGGATGCGAAACACAGACTCTTACTTTGAGGTAGGAGTAAAGATTACGAGTATTTAAGAATAATGTTCTTTGGAAAATTTTTGGACCAATGAGAGATGAACAGACAGGCAAATGTAGAAGACTACATAACAGTGGGCTACATGCTCTTTGTGGGAAACCAGATATAATAAGAACAATTAAGTCTCATTAGACTGTGATGGGGAGAACATGTGGAATCAATGGGGAATGAAAGAGGGACATGGAAACTCTTGTAAGAAACCAAAAGGGAAGCACACAGTAGGTAAACCAAGAATGGCACGGGTGTTTAAGAAACCCAAAGCAAAAGCACCCAGTAGGTCGCCAAGAATGAGGTGGTAGAATAACATTAATCATGATTTGAGGAAAGTAGATTATACAGGGAATGATTGGAAAACATTAGCTAAGAATAGGGATCTATGGAGAGCTTATGTCTGTGCAGCCATGAACATAGGGGTTTGATAGTGCTAATGAGTTAGTTAGTTTAGAGAAATATTATATTCTATGCCAAATGGAAAAAGGTTGCTAAGACATCACTTGGAGAGTTGGAATGAGACCCTTTGTTTAGACTGTAACAGTTCTTCTGGAATTAATACATGTTAGAATGATGCTGCTGTTGATGATGATGATGATGATGTTAATAATAATAATGTATATACCCGTATGTCCTGCTTGGAGACATGGCTGCTCCCTAGTGGGAGTTTCTTAACCAGGCTAATTTTATTTATGCTTATCTCCCTACATGTCAAAGAGTGACATATGGTTAGCACATTGCCTCTATGGGACATCTAGTAAGCAACTAAGGTATTACTTAGATGGATGAGGGTCGGTTAAATTTTGCGCAGAGGCTTTCATTCAGGTTTGCAGTTCTTTTATGAGCTTGAAAATCTTCAGACTCAGGACTCATGGCTTAAAGTTCCTCCAGAGGGCTTGTACCTTGGATTATTCTATCCTAAATCCACCAATCCCAGCCAGGTGTGAACCCGTGGCTGTTCAGGACTAGAAGCAAGGAACATAACCACTAGGCCACTGCAGCCAACAACAATAATAATAACTTATGCTAAAATTTTGATAATTATAAATTTATCTTTTTACTTTAATTTTATGTGACTGACTTCACAAATTTTTATTTTGAATAAAGAATAGAAATGAGAAAAAAGAGTGATAATTACCCACTATCAATGAAATTTTTAAGAATGAACACTTGGACAATAATCAACAATGATGTTCTATTTGACAGGTGACACATCGCATAGGAGTTGCTATAGGAGACCAGATTCTGGATGTATCTGCAGTGAGTCATTTGTTTCAAGATGAACATCTGGAGCAGGCATTCAAACAGGTACCAATAAACATAAATTGCAAAAAGAAGGTTGAATCAGAACCCCATTGCCTTATAATTTTTTATGAGAACTATAAAACTCCATAGTGTGACAGGCCTAGAAGGCCTACCAGCCAGCTGCTGGCTTTATATCCACGTGTTAATTACAGAGATAGATGATCATCTATCAAATGTGGTCAAGCATGTCGAGTTTCCCAGGTTTTTTCAACCTATGGTCATTACTTATTTTAGCTACCAAAATGTCTCATGATGTTGAGTGGGCACTGGTCCCTTACTGGCCAAAATTTCTTAAGAAAATTTCTTCCTACATGGGGACTCAAAATGACATAAATCAGTGGCTATAAAGCATGATACTGATATGACTTTGTTTTTGTAATTCACAGCTGCAGATTTTTAATTATTAGTGTTTTCTTTGGAAATGACAAACAACTATTAAACTTTATTTTTACAATCAACTGAAAATGTTTCTATTTTGAAACATTATTATTCAAAATATGTGTTTTACTAAGGAACAAAAGCAATTGGTCACAATAACAAAAATATAACAGTGTTTGTTCTTTGGAAGAAATAACACTGGTCAACAGTGATTTTGTTACATAAAAGATTTTGGGTGATTCTTATGTATTTTCATCTGCTGATTCCAAAAATGAAGTCAGAAATTTTCCATCACCCACCATTTTTTTGTAATTTTGAAAATAATTATTTTCCTATTTATTAGCATTTTTTGGTATATAACATGATGATTAGAAGGATTATTTTACATTTATATTTAATTTCATTGTGCCAACAATGGACTTATAATGTTTTGCGATTGTTGCCTTGAATTCATAACTTACAACAATTACATTCTCCTACAAAACTGTGATTGTATGTTTTAAGTTCGCAGTTGAATAGAAGCTTTCTTAAAAGAAAGAAGCTAATTCTGTGCTCACTTCCGTAGTCAAGTGAATTGTAAAGACTAAGTAGTGTATTGTATTGTAAAGAGAAGAGTAAAATTGTATTTGTATAAGAAATATGTCTCGAAAGTGTGTTAACGATAGAAACAACTGTTTCGTGTGTGGTGAGCTCACTTTCAAAGCGCAGAAGCGAAAGTTTACTCCTCTAATAAGAAGAGCTTATCACTGTTATTTTAACAACAAAATACACCAGAACAAGATATGGGCCCCGGAAATCTGTTGTACCAAATGTGTAACACTATTAACTGGCTGGTTGAAAGGATCCCATCATATGCCTTTCGCAGTCCCAATGATATGGCGTGAACCTAAGGATCATTTGACAGACTGCTACTTCTGCTTGACAAATATATCTGGAATAACTTTCAAGTCAAGACACACCGTTAAATATCCAATGTTAGATTCAGCAATTCGACCGGTACTTCATGGGCCAGGTTTACCCATACCAATTCCACCAGATCACATAACAATGATTGAAGAACTTTCTGGTGTTCAGGGTTTACAGAATGATTCAGATTTTGCGGAAGATGATGCTATAAATGAAACTCACTTTCTAACACAGGAGGATTTAAATGATTTGGTTCGGGATCTTGGTTTAAGTAAAAGCAAGGCAGAATTACTTGCTTCAAGATTGAAAGGATGGAAGCTACTGCAGGATGACACCAAAGTAACTTTTTTCCGCAATCGCCAAAAGGAATTTGAGGATTTCTTTTCTAAAGAGAAGGACCTAGTTTTCTGCAATGATGTTGAGAATTTGTTCCAGTCACTGGGTGTTGAGCATAAAATCTGAGGATTGGCATTTATTCATAGACTCCTCGAAAACAAGTTTGAAAGGAGTGTTACTACATAATGGAAACATATATCCATCCATTCCTTTAGCCCATGCAGTTGGTATGAAGGAAAATTACGAGAATATGAAGCTCTTACTATCTGCTATAAAGTATGACAATTTTTCTTGACAGATATGTGGGGATTTGAAAGTTATAGCCATCTTACTTGGGTTACAGCTTGGCTATACTAAATTTTGCTGCTTCTTGTGCAAGTGGAATAGCAGAGATAGAAGTAATTATTATATTAAAAAGAACTGGCCAAAGAGAGAGTCACTTAATCCAGGACAAGAAAATGTTCTTCACCAACTACTTGTATGTTCTGAAAAAATCTTATTGCCTCCACTACATATTAAACTAGGCTTGATTAAAAATTTTGTGAAAGCAATGGATCGTGATGGCAGTGCGTTTCTCTTCCTCAAAAATAAATTTCCAAGGATCAGTGAAGCTAAATTGAAAGAAGGGATATTTGTTGGCCTCAAATAAAGGAACTGATGCAAGAAGCAGCTGCATGGCAATCTTTCAAAAATGTTGTCTCAAATTTTCTGGGGAACTTCAGGTCTGATAACTACAGAGAACTTGTCAATGAGATGATTGAGAACTACAAGATAATGGGATGTAATATGTCATTGAAAATTCACTTTCTGCACTGCCATCTTGATTTCTTCCCTGAAAATCTAGGGGCTGTGAGCGACGAACACGGGGAGTGCTTCCACCAGGACATCGCGGAAATGGAAAGGCACTATCAGGGTAAATGGTGTCCAAATATGTTAGCAGACTACTGCTGGACACTGAAGAGGGATATTCCTAAAGTGAAGTACAGCCGAAAATCCAATTCACATACATTTTGGGTGAGCAAATATAATTTCAGCTAAGATATAATACATTGTAAAGTATAGACACGAAAAATGTTTTTCATGTGATTACTCGAAAACCCTGGGTGATGGAAAAGTTCCGTAAAAAGATTTGAAATCAGCACAAAAAAGTAAGTTAGAAACACACATTTTCTCCCTTGTAACATAAAAAAGTTCAAATTTTGTTGGCCAGTGTAATCTACAGTTTTATTTAATTAATATTGACAAATCTTATAAAATAATTTATATCATATACATTAGCTGATGTTGATGTATAAAAATTAGCAAGGTAATCTGAAATATGTACCCTCCAGCTGTTTATAGTTCAATTTGAATCATTCAAATAAATGAAGGATTCAGATTGGTAAACTTAAGTTATATTACTTGAGAGCCATCCCAAAACCCAGACCTTCTTCCCTAAGGCAAGATTCCTAATATACATGAAAATCAAAGTCACTTAAACTCAAAATACGTCATCTTGATATCAGTGACAATTACAGTGATGTTACTACCATTATTGCAAGGAAAGGAGATGCTACATTTTTTCACATCCACTGTACATATCCTTCTTTGTCACAGTCACCATTATTAAATATAGTTGAAGTTAGAGATGAATTAAATAATATTATTTTATGAAAATTATGAAATTTTGTAATTCATCTGAATTAAAATTAAGTCAATTTTCCACCTTCCAATATGATATTGACAGTTTATTGGAATTTTATAAAGAGCAATGCCTAAGAAACAGATATGTGAAAAATGTGGTTATTAAACTTAACTTTATATGAAAAACAAAACATTGAACTTCAAATGCAATAGAAGAATAGAAGGTGAAAGGTGTAATTGGCAAGTGAGTGGAAGGAAAAATACATTTTACGATAAATCAAAACTGTCATTTTATGACATTGGTTTATTTTTTTACCGTACTTGTACCAAAACTAAAAACTAAATTCATTAAAAATGAAATTGAATTATCAGATCACTCTACTGCAGATTGGAGCAATTTCTGTCATGAAGTGAGTGAATATTGGCTTTACAATCAATGTAAGAAAATATGAGTTCCTCACATTGTAGTCGAAATACATGAATCATAGTTTGATAAATAAAATAAAAAATCACAGAATAAGGATAATTAATCAGTGTAAATTTGAGAATAAAGTACTTAGGAAAATTTTTTGACTAAAGAGAGATGAACAGACTGGTGAATGGAGAAGACTAAATAACAATGAACTACATGGTCTTTATAGGAAGCCAGATATAACAAGAACAGTTAAGTCTCATAGACTGCGATGGGCAGGACATGTTGCACGTATGGGAAATGAAAGACTTGCATGGAAGCTTCTTGTAGGAAAGCCAGAGGGAAAACGCCCAGTTGGTAGACCAAGAATGAAGTGGGAGAATAACATTAACTATGATTTGAGGGAAGTAGATTATACAGGGAATGATTGGAAAGCATTAGCTCAGGATAGGGATGTATGGAGAGCTTATGTCCCGCGCGGCCATGAACCTACAGGTTCGATAGTGCCAGTGAGTAAGTAAGTATAAGGATAATTAAAGGACAGTGGGTTTTTGTAGGAGTAGAAAGGGACAATAACTTAATTTTTTTTTAATAGAGACAAATACACTTTACTTTCAATTATGATAGAAAGGATTTTGCCACGGTTAATAAAATGTTTCAATTGTTGGAAAGCCTATGACTGTCTAGGAGATGAAGGATTCATTCACTTGTGGATCAACCCTTAATATAATTTGTTAAAATATTTGAAAGTGGACTCATACACAAATCGAACATGGTAAAAAGTCTATAAATAGGCCTTTAGTACATACACAAAGTAATGAGAGTGAGTGAAAACATTAAAACACAGAGAATATGTTGTTGCATTTTGAAGAAGAAATAAATACTTTAAAGAATATCTGTGCAAATCCTTGCTTAAAAGTTATTATCCAACATCAACAAGAGTTCATCATTTCTTCAGGACTGGTGTTCAACTTTAGCCACCTCTTTGTTAATTTGGTTAAAATTGGCTGTTTTGCATTCATTGAACAATATATAATCCAAAATTTGAGTTCCATTTAATGCAAGTGTAGTGCTACCTTCATGATCACAATGTGGTTTTAGTAATTTTACTGTTAATACAAGTTATCAGAATGAAGTTGTGGTACAATACTTGTTTGTAGTGATTAATGGAATTAAGTTGTAAAAAAGTAAAGTAAAGTAATCCCACAACAGGCCCGGAGGCCCTTGGGGTAGTAGGAGGTTAAGGCTCCCACTTTTTCTAGACAATCGGCACTTTATGTCAGCCGGGTTGTCAGCCCTGCGTGACGGCCGCCTTTACCCCAGAACAAGCGTCTGGTACTCATTTCCGTTAGAGGCTGAGTCGACCCCAGGGCCATAGTGCCGCCAGAGGGTTTGGGTCAGTTTAAAAATCCTGACCCCAACGGGACTTGAACCCTCGACCCTCTGGCTTGTAGCTCAGTGCCTTAACCACTACGCTACGGCGTGCCCCCGGAATTAAGTTGTACTGCAAAGAATTATATTTGTTTGAATAATGTGTTTTATCTCTTTCTTTACTAGTGTTGCTTAGAATCAATATGGCTTTAACTAACTCACTGGCACTATCGAACCCCTAGTTTCATGGCCGAGCAGACATATGCTTTTCATACATCCATATTCTGAGCTAATGTTTTCCAATCATCCCATGTATAATCTACTTCCCTCAAATCATGGATCATGTTATTCATCGTCATCATCATCCAGGGATTAAGCCTGTTGGCTCGTTCTGGTTTCATGAAAGCTAGAATTGTTAAAATTGTTCAGACCATCTTCTGTGTGGGCGTCTAACATTTCTCCTTCCGTGTGGTTTATAAGTTAGCAATAATTTTTTTAATCTTTCTTCTGGCATTCTATCAATATGTTCTTTCCAGTCGTTCCTATATTTAATTATTTGGTCTGTAAGTTTGAAAATATTTAGTTCCTTTCTTATATCTTCATTTCTTTTCTTATCCAGCAAAGTATATCCTGCCATATTTCTTAAAAATCTCATCTCAGCTGGTTCCAATCTTTGTTCTTGTCTTTTAGTGATTGTCCAACATTCTGATCCATACATCAATACAAGAACAGCCATTACTTTATAAAATTTCATTTTTGTTTCTTTTCTTGTGTTTTTAAGGGTTCTATTAATAGTGCCACACATTAGATTAAATTTATTTATTTTGTCATTAATATCTTCAATTTTAACATATGTTAATGTTATTCTCCGACCTCATTCTTAGTCTACCAACTAGGCATTTTCCCTCTGGTTTTCCTACAAGAAGCTTCCATGCCCCTCTACCATTCCCCATTCATGCAAAATGTCCTGCCCATTGCAATCTACAAGACTTAACTGTTCTCATTATATCTGGTTTCCTATAATGATCATGTAGCTTACTGTTATGTAGTTCGTTTGCCTGTCTGTTCATTTCTCTTTGGTTCAAACATTTTCCTAAGAACTTTATTCTCAAATACTCTGGTATTTATGGATGCACTCATGCTTAATCTTTGTACTCAGGTAGAAAATTGTGAGAATTCCACATTTGAAGACAGAATGGCAACTCGCAAAGTTGTTTGACCAATAAATAATTGCAAAATCAAACATAAATTTCTAAATAAATCGGTGAGTCAGCTTACCACATTAAAATTGGACCATAAAATTGTGAGAAACTGTATACAAAATGCCGCTATTCATGTTTTTAAATTTCATAAATTATTTATGTTCTTTTTAACATGTAGGTCTACATTATAACACTGCAGTAATAATTTACCAATACCATGTAAAAATACCATAGGCCTATGTTTTGTATAATATATTTCAAACTTAAACTACAACTAAATAGAACGATGGGGCAAAGCTTTAACAATAATTTACTTTCATACATAGAGTAGAAACAATGAAAGGATGAAATAATGTACACTACTGAAAAATCAATGAGAGCAGAAGTTGCAACTTTTCATTTTGCAATAGACCAAGACTGTTTGGGATATCTTTCTACATAGAAGCTGCACAGCTATCAAATCATCCAATGAAATAGATTACTACTGGGAAGCACAGGGAAAATGAATTAATGGTGATTGTGCCAAAGAAACTAGTCACTGGAGATAAAAATGTTGAATTTTTTTTTTCTTACATATACAGAAAGAGAATTTGTAAATACATGATTCAACTCTAGAAATGATCATTAAGTCAAGCAATATTAAAGCTATATTATAATTGGGGGAAAAAGTTGTATCAAATATAACTTAATAATTAACTCACCGACACTATCGAACCCATAGGTTAATGGCCATGCTGACATAAGCTCTTCATATGCCCCTATTCTAAGTTAATACAGTGATGCATAATTTATCTCCCTCAAATCATAAGTCCCACCATATTCTTGATCTATCTTTTGGATGCTTTCCGTCTGGTTTTCCTGCAAGGAGTTTCCATGCCATCGGCTGCGATGGACTAGTGGTTATGCTCCTTGCCTCTGGTTTCTGAGGGTTGTGGGTTCAAACCCGGCCAGGGTCGATGGATTTTTTAGGATGGAAAAATCCAAGGAGCAAATCCTCCAGGAGGGACTTTAAGCCATTGGTGCTGAGTCTGAAGATTTTCAGGCTCATGAAAGATCTTTAAGCCTGAATATAAAAAGGCCTCTAAGCAAAATTTACCGAATTTTTCCATCCTAGTACTACCTTGGTTTCCTAGATGTCAGTACGAGTGTGGAATGCTGACCACAGGCCACTCCAATGACATCTAAATTAGTATGGTTCAATTTCTTCCCTATAGGGAGAGAGTGCCTAAATCTCACTGAGGGAAACAATGGCTTAAAAAATGTTTCCATGCCCCACTTTCATTCCTCACTCATACCACATATCCTGCCCTCTAAGTCTTTCAGACTTAACTGTTCTTCAAGAATAACTTAATAGATAAGAAAATTGCTGACTGTAAGAAACAAACCAGGTAATGGCAGAAAAATAACAGTGTTGCTCTTTACAATATAATGTTTAATTGTGTGCAGGAGACACTCAATGGTTTTATGGCATTGGGACGTAATGCATGGAAGACTGCAAGATCCAAACTGCAGAGTCTACTCAGTGCTAATAACATAACATTGCAGAATGATCCCGAACTTCGAGCAAAGTAAGTTTCATACTAATTTAAGTGAAAAATTATAATTATTGTTTTTAAAGTAGTAAGGTTAAAGATAATAAGGTAAAGCATTTGTTATGAAAATACGAAAAGAAGTAACATTATGAAGTTCTATTTAATGAATAAGTTTAATCTGCATTGAAACATTTAATATCAGATTAGCACCAAACAATGATTATAGCTTAAATAAACTAATAAAAACCAACAAACATGAAAAAATTGACAATAGCAAAAAAAATTAAGAATATACCAAATAAAATGTGCAGATTGTGATAAGGTATACATAAGGAAAACAACGAGGAATTTAACCATTAGATCTGAAGAACATATATGAAATTTAAAAAAAGAAGTAGAAAAATCTGCAGTAGCTGCTCACATTTGGTTAGAAAAATATAAAATAGTTGTTAACATGAAATTATTAAAACAGTTAGAAAACATAAATGAACTCACTAAATGGGAAAAAATCTACATACAGAAGAACAAGGAGAGAATCATGAATTTTGAAATTCCTGGGAAGAGAAATTTAATATGCAAGTTCTTTGGACCACAGAAAGAGGGAGGCAGGAGTCAACATCCAGGGCCAACAACTTAAAGATCATCAGTCTGTACCAATTGACGAAGGAATAGAGATGCTTTGAAACATGTCTTTCCAAAAACAACAAAATAGGATGGCAGACTCAACTTATTTATTAAGCATCTGTATAAGCGTTTAAGAAGTCGAACATAAAAAATACCAGTTATCAATAATTCCTTAAAATGAACTCTGCATAATGTCAGTAAATTCATAATTCACTCACAGATTCTTTGTAAGGGTTTAAATGAATTACACCAACAGTCACAGAGGGTATTATATAGGTAATTTAAGATTTATAAGTAATTAATGATTTACGAGATAAATGGACAAGTTATAAGGAATCCAAGTAATCAATATTTAATACAGATACTGTAAATCAACAGGAGAGCAAAATAGGACAAAAATTTATACTAGAATAACTTCAGACATTAGCATGTATTCTGAGATCCCAATTGCAAATAATTCATCACTAACATTTACAAAATGAACCATTATCAGATTCTTTAAATTTTGAACTAATCAGATGATTGCATGCCAATGCACTGGCTACAATAGAATTGGTAAAATGAGAGCCTTAGATCAGAGTAAAACACACAAAATTTGTTGGTTAACATATACCTTAATGGTCAAAGCGACATATTTGAGATTTGAACATTGAAGGTTTGAATCATGGCAGATATTTTTTTCTCCCTCCCTTTTCTTGCATGTGTGATTGTTGACAATGAAATTTCTAAGCGCATGCACAAGATACTTACTTACTTACTTACTGGCACTATCGAACCCATAGGTTCCTGGCCGTGCGGACATAAGCTCTCCATACATCCCTATCCTGAGCTATTTCTTTCCAATCATTCCCTGTAAAATCTACTTCCCTCAAATCATAGTTAATGTTGTTCTCCCACCTCATTCTTGGTCTACCAACTGGGTGTTTTCCCTCTGGCTTTCCTACAAGAAGCTTCCGTGCACGTCTTTCATTCCCCATACACGCAACATGTCTTGCCCATCACAGTCTACAAGACTTAACTGTTCTTATTATATCTGGCTTCCTATAAAGACCATGTAGTTCATTGTTATGTAGTCCTCTCCATTCACCTGTCTGTTCATCCCTCTTTGGTCCAAAAATTTTCCTAAGAACTATATTCTCAAAAACTCGTAATCTCATTTCCTCCCTTAAAGTAAGAGTCCATGTTTCGCGCCCATATAATATAACTGGTAGAATAATTATGCACAAGATACTACTTGTCATATTAGTGATCACATGAACATCTGATTAGAATTGAACTGCTATAAGAAAAATCACTATGAGATTTAATTTAAGATTTAAATTAAAATTCTTTACACCTCACCTCATATCCAGTCTTCTAATTAAACTAATTTCAAAACCGAGGCGGTTTCATCATTAGTAATTTCATAACCAATGTTCTGTCATTCCGGATGACTCTGGTTAGAAGAGTTTTGTGTGAGAACTTTATTCTCAAATACTTCCAATCTTTTCTCCTCACACAAAGTGAGAGTCCATTTTCCTATCCAAATAATATAACTGGGAGACTAACAGTTTTACTTATTTTCAGTTTAATGTTTTTTTTGAGAGAAGTTGGGTTGACAATAATAGTAAATGACATAATGGCATGCATTTCTAGAATTGAACCTATGCTTAATTCTTTGTGCATCTCATTTCCTGTTTGTAATTATTGTTCTAAGGTATTTCAATTCAGCCACTTCTTCAAAATTTTCCTCATTTGTCATTAACTGTCCATTTCCATTATATAATGTATTTCTATGTGTGACCATATATTTAGTTTATTGATTTTACTCCCAGCCCCAACTTCTTAATATTACTCAATAGAGTGTTCATGTTGGCCCTTATTATCTCCTCGCTATCACCTAATAATACTACATAATTAGCATAAACAGATTATTAATATAATTGAGTTATAAGCCTTCTTCATCCTCTAAAGATTTGATAGCATGCTCTAGTACAAAACTGAATAATTGAGGAGATAGTGAATCTCTTTGTTTTAAACCATAGTGACATTTACACTTTGGAAAAAAAAAATCTTGAGACCATAACAGGCCAAATCACCTTATACTTAAATTGGATTATCATCATCATCATCATCACCATCACCACCATCGTCGTCGTCGTCGCCGCCGCCACCGCCACCTCCACCGCCACCTCCACCGCCACCGCCACCGCCACCGTCACGCCACCGCACCACCACCACCACCACCACCACCCCACCCCACCACCACCATCATCATCATCATCATCATCATCATCATCATCATCATCATCATCATCATTATTATTATTATTATTATTATTATTATTATTATTATTATTATTCCATAATGGGTGAAAATGGGGATTGAAGGAAGCTTCATAATGAGGAACATGAATCTCATAACTGGAGATTTGAGAAATTGTAATGGTGATAATTAATTCTGCAAGATCTGCAGGTCTTGTAGCTCAAAAAGGGGACAATATAAATGCTTTTAGAATTTGTTCTTCTATTCTACAACTGTAGGTAGTCTTCCACTCTTTTTGTTATCCCCTGTGTCATTAAAATTTGCACATTTTGAATGTCCAAAAATAAAAAAATAAAAATTCAACATGATCATGCCTTCGTTGTTTAAAAGCCTTGAATATTCAGAAAACAACACTAAGATTGGTATATGACTTGTTACACATGGCTCAATAGTTCAACGATAGAGTACCAATGTGTAAAGATTGTTCATATGAGGCATAGCGGATATTAGGGGCGAATTATCTCGGAGAACCACTATAGTTTAAATACGAGTAAGCAAGCCGAGTTTGCCCATAATATCCGCAACACCTCATATCCTAATTCAGGTATAAATAATTGTTTTAAGTTACATAGTTATTTCTATAATATCAATATTATTATTTGTAGGGCATTTGTGAGACAGTCTGAAGCTAAAATGCATCTCCCAGCAAGAGTAGGAGACTACACAGACTTTTACTCTTCCATTCATCATGCTACCAATTGTGGCATCATGTTCCGAGATAAAGACAATGCACTGCTACCAAACTGGTCAGTATAGCTTTGCTTATAATCAACATCATCATTATAATATACTAAGAGTTTATAAAGAATAGGTATTTTTAGAATAATGGATTCTCATTGTTTGAATTTTTCTACTAAATTAACAAAAAAATTTGATCTGCATACTTAGCCACTTTTTATCATAATAAGATGGTGTTTGTAGTATACGTATTGTGTATCAGAAATGTGGCTATTCATTTGATTGCATCATGTGATGATAAATGGGCATGCTTTGCTTAAGGCAATATGCTACAAACCAGAAAGTCAGGGGTTCAAATTCAGTGGGGTAAGGCAGCTCCATGGCACAAGCGGTTAGACACTCGCCTCTCACCGCTGGGGTCCCGAGATCAAGTCTCGGTCACTCCATGTAAGTTTTGTAGTGGACAAAATGGAGTCTGGGCAGGTTTTTCTCGGGGTTTTCCCCTGCCAGAAGTTTATTCCACTATTTCTCCATATTCATCTCAACCATTTCGTTTTATTTCATTCATCTGCCTCTGTGAAGGTGCATCAGGCATGGTCAGCCGACACCCTTGTCATTCACAGACCTCTATAAATATAGGGGCTTCATCTTATCCCTCTACCAGACCCTGAGTTGAACACAAGTTGAGGATATTATTTATCTAAGGATTTTTATAAACTGGCCTAAAACCTTCTGGTGGCACTATGGGGTCGACTCTAATAGAAATGAGTACCAGATACTTGTTCTGTTGGCCATTATGCAAGGCTGACATCTGATGCTGACTGTCTAGAAAGGTGGGAGCCTTAATCACCTACTTCCCCAAAGGCCTCCTAAAACCTATCATGGGATCATCATTGGTTCTACAGTCCAATGCAGGCCTTTACTGCCCCTACAATGCACCTCCGTTCATCTTCATTCTCCACCTTCGTTATCTCTTGCTATGTCATCATAGAAAGTTCTATCTGGCTTGCACATTATGGTGATTCTCAACACAACTTTTTTTTTACGGAGTGGGGTTGTCGGCCCATGCCCAACCCCCAACCTGAAGGACCAAGGTATCTTTCTGTGATACCTACCCTTTGACCTGTCTGGCATTGGAGGCTACGCTATTGCCGGCATAACTCTCAGGGTCATGGATGTAATGCAAACCTCCCAATCACAATAACATGAAGATACCATTGGGAAGGATCATGGGATCACTTTACCTTTTTTATGCATTATTATTATTATTATTATTATTATTATTATTATTATTATTATTACAGGAAATTACCATTGGAAAGGTCATTCTTTAATTTAAAACAAATCACTTACAACAATACTACCCTAGTCACTTTATTGCTTCAAACTGTTCGTCATTCATGTCCAAGCATAATTGGCAATGCTTTGGGAAGTCAATTATTGCTTTATGATACATTGCCTGCTTAGTAATCAGGTTATTCTAACTCCATTTTATTAATTTTTTTGGGAGAGCTCAATTAAATTTTGGATTTTAATGTTATATTTTTAACATTTTCCAGTCTTGGACAAATGATATGTTAAACTGAATATAACATAAAAAATATTAAGCTTTACTGCTTAAAAATAATGTAAAATTCTCATTAAAAATACCTTGAATAGAAGTCATCTGATGGCTTTGTTAATAGTATTGGCTATCTGCCTTCGAATGTGAGAGAATTGTATAAGAGGAAACAAAGTTTAATATTTGTATTGGGTCTTGAATGATGTAATTGACTGCATATGCTGATGTATAGTCAGAAGCAAGGAGTTCGTTTCACGGTTCAAGCATTAATTTTTCTTTTCAAAAAAACAAATTTTGAATGCTACCCAATTCACAATAGTAGCACTGTTTTGAGGAAAGGATTTAACATTTTCTGACCACAAAATATTAAGTTTATATGAATCCGATACAGAAGGGGTATTAGAACATTATGGATACAAAAAAAAAAGCTGATTCTAAGCAGGCAACATGTCTATTGGAAGAACATAAATAATTTTCCTCTTTAATTGCTACTCTCAGTAGTTCAGCATCTTGCAGTTTCCAGGAATTAACTTTTTGCTTCAAATAACCCCACAATACAATGTATAGCCGTATTTCTGATTCACCCTGTAATTTTAAATATAATTTTATAATTATATGAGTGGTATCCTACAATGACATCATCTCACATTCTAAGGACTAAAGTCAGCATGAGATTATAACTCAACGGTAAATACATTTTTGTTGTCTCCAATTAATTCAACTGAACAGCTGAAAAAATATTAAATATATATATACCGTATTTACACATGTATAGGCCACATCCAAGTTTTGCAATAATAAATTAGGGAACAAATATTTTCTATTATAAAATGTATATACCTTTTTTATTTTTCTACTCAGTCTTCCTCAATTTTTCTTTATTATTCCATATATCTTATATTTGTGAAGCTTTTCGAAAAAACCCATTATATACACATATAATTTTTCTCTTCAAATATGATTTATCCATCATTGAGATGTACGAAATCAATAATAATAACATAGAAAAAGCCGTACTGGCTGTAATGTATAATTCCCAAATATGTCTTCTTAATAAAGGAGCCGCCACTTGCAAGATAGAAGCATGGCTTCATAGCATTTGGTGGACGGGAATTACAATGTATATAGAGAAAGATTTGCGTTTAGATCGGTACTTGCTCAGGTAGCTCAGTTGGTAGAGCACTTGGTCTAGAGAACCAAGGGTCCGGGTTCAAGTCCCGGTCTGAGCGTATAATTTTTTCTCTTCAAATACCATTATATACAATTTAACAAATAAACAAATACAACAAATGTCATGAAAATGAAATAAAATTTTCGAAAAGCTTCACAAAAATAAGATATATGGAATAATAAAGAAAAATTGAGGAAGACGGAGTAGGAAAATATAAACGATATATACATTTTATAATAAAAAATATAGCCTCAAAGGTGTAATGTAAAATAAAAAATAAATATAATAAGTATAAACAAATATTTGTCTTATATTTTTGCTAAGAAGCAGTGAAAAAAGACAGAAGTAGGTCTACACCATTTTTAAATCTGGCAATGTTGTAAATTCCAAAGCTCTGTTGTCCATTATTTAGTGGTACATTCGGACTATGGCTCAGTCATTAACACAAGGGTAAAAGGGACTTGTCAGTTGGTAGGTACAGTATTCATTGTCATTCTTGTTCACTGTGTGTAAACATGGGTCGGTGCAGAGCAAGTTATACCTTCAAATTCAAGCTACAAGTGATATGCGATGCAGCAGAACAAAGAAATAGGACAGCAGGAAAAAAGTTTGATGTGGACGAAAAAAATGTGCGACGGTGTATCCAAACAAAACATGCACTTGAAAACACATCACAATATCGATAATCTTTCCATGGAAAGAAATCGAAATGTTCATAATTAGAAAGAGTTCTCCTGGATTACATACGTAAAACAAGGGCAGACGGATTTTCTGTATCTGTCGAAATGTACAGTCCAAAGACCTTAAGATAGCCAAGAATGTGCAAATCCCATGCAATAAATTTAAGGCAAGTTACGGCTGGGCAAGGCGATTTATGACATGTCACGACCTTGTAATTCAGCGACGTACATCAATAGTGCAAGAAACTTCCCAATATGTATCAGTTATCTAGTTATTTCATGTATAAGCTGCATCTTAATTTTCAAACTTATATTTTAGGTAAAAAAGTGCAGCCTATACACGCATGAATACGGAATACGATATATATACGCTCACAGAAAATTGAACTATTTCAATGTTGCATTTTGGAGAACAAAGACTGATTGATTGATTGATATTTATTTGTCAGGAAGCATTTGCCAGTAGCTTACCATGGCCGAGCATCATCTATTGTTGTGTCAGGGACTCCAATCCGACGTCCAAATGGACAAACATGTCCTATAGAAGGAGCAGATCCAGTGTTTGGGCCAAGTCGTCTCATGGACTTTGAACTTGAAGTTGCTTTCTTTGTGGGAGGTCCTCCAACAAAGCTTGGACAACCTATCAACATAGCACAAGCTCAGGATCATATATTTGGTTTTGTGCTCATGAATGATTGGAGTGGTAAGTTGATCATAAACTTTTTGTCATCATTATCTAAACTTTTAATTATACTATACAGTGTGTCTCATTTATCTTGACCACTCGAAATAACTTCGTACATAAGTGCAAAATTAAAAATTGTTTTATACAAAAGTTGTTTCAACTACAAGGAGAAAATAATACTGATGGTTAAGTGAACTTTGTAGTGTTATTTATGAACAACATTCTTCTTCTTCACGTGAAGGGCTAGGCAAATTGCTTGTTCCACCTCACAGTTGTTCTGTCCATCTTTTCACTGGCCTTCCTACATTCCTTGAACCTCTTGGCTTTAGTTAAATGCTGCTTTTGATAATCTTCTTACATTCATTCTTTCTACATGTCTAAACCATTTATCTCTATATTCTTTGATTTTATCATTGAATGGATAATATATTTAACTCTGTTCTTATATCTTCATTCTTTATCTGATCCAATCTTGTGCAGCCTTTTGTTCTCCTAAGGAAGTTCATTTCTACGCTTTGTATTCTACTTTGTAATTTTTTTTTGTCATTACCCAAGTTTCACTCCCATAAAGTAATGCAGAAACTGCCAATGTTTTATAAAATTTCAATCTAGTATCTCTTCTTGTTTTGTTTTTTAATGTTTTATGTATAGTTCTGCATATCATTTGAAATGTTGACAGTTTCATATGTATGTCTCTTTCAGTTATTGTGTTTATAGTAAAATTACAACCCAAATAATTAAAATTTGTTACTTGTTACTAGAGGATTGTTGTCTATTATGAATTTTGATCTTATATGTTCATTTCCTCAAAATGCCATTATTTTTGTTTTTTCTTTTGATATTTTAAAATTATATTCTTGGCATAACTGATTTAATTTATGTAAAGAGTAATGCAAATTATTTTCATTTTCTTGAATAATAATCACATCATCAGCATACATTAAAACATAGATAGATCATCGGTTGATTAATGTCTTTGACATCGTCCAATTCCTAATATCCAGTTTTGTCGGTCCATCCAATCTCCTGGTTGTAGACGTTTCTCCTTCATATATAAACATATTCCCTGACTCCAGGAGGTTTTAGGTCTTCCTCTGCTTTGTCTTCCCTCAGGATTCCATTCCAAAACAGATTTTGGTAGTCGATCCTCTTCCATTCGCTGGACATGTCCATACCATCTTAATTGCTGAGTTTTAATATAATATAAAATAGTGTCTTCAATAAGGTAGAATATTTTTATCACTCACCTCATATTGTTATATATATATATATATAATATATATATATATATATATATATATATACCCATTTTTATTTATTTTAATTCCTAAATATGTGATCTCACTACAAGATTTTTTATTGATTCTCCAGTCTCCAAAATTAAATTTTTTCTGGCTCACCAATTGATAAATATTTTGTTTTTTTCATGTTCAAATTTAATCCCCATTTTTCATATTCTTCTATTAATTTTCTAGTCATATATTCTAAATCTAGTAATACCTTAGTTGCCTGCTAGATGTCTCATTGAGTCAGTGTGTTGACTGTATGCCACTCATAACATCTTTGGGCAAATAAGGTAACTAAAATAAACTTGGTCTATTAACTCTTAACAAAGGAGAGACTATGGCTCAATACATACCTCCCATTCAATAAAATAGATTAATTCATTTATAATAAAATATACACTTAAAAAAACTAATCTAATTCTAGACAATCTTAAAAAAATAAATCTTAAATAACAAATGGATATAAACTTCACAATCTAGGATAATTATTTATATATCTAATACCATATGAACCGAAAGTGCATTTTTCGGCTCAGTGTGGTATCTTCGTTCTCCTCCCTACACTGGAACATTTGTGAAATATGCCAATATCCTGTTCTCCTTGTAGCTACCCCTTCCCTCTTCATCCTTCCTGCCGCGCATGTCTATGGCGCATCTCCCCTCTACCTCGGAACCTTTATATACATGGTGCACTAACAGAACAGTATCATTCGATCATCCTAGCAATCGGCGTTTTGTTGTTTGAACGGATTCAAGAGTGGAATCCGATTCCAGGTCGCGATGCGACTGGAAGGTTAAAATGGAACTCTGCATAGACAAGTTGATCTGAAGCCAAGAAGAGGCCTGTTTAAGTTAGTCCGGCAGTCTAGGGAAGAGGTGATCCCCGAAACTCGGACGCATGTATGAGTGTTGCGTGATGTATGGTATGTTATTCCTTTATTTATCTGTATGGCTATTTTGATCGTTTGATCAAATACTATCATTTTTGTTGTTAATTTATTTTTACTCAGCCAACTTGTTTATATTAAAAGTTATCTTTTAAACAACGCCCCTCTTTCATTGTTCAAGTATAAGTAGTTGTTTACTATCCTGTAATGAAAATCACTCGAGTAAGAAACTATTCCGAGCTCCTTAACTATTATGCTGTTTAGCATTCTTGAAACACAGTTATTATCTTGTTCACTCACTGTATGTATCTAACAATCAGTATTCTTATATGTATGTATATCAGAAAGAGAAAGATGAATCAACGGCTGCCTTCTATGGGCCCAAGGTAAGCCATTTCCTGATAAAGATATCCTCTTTGAAAATCAGATCCACATTAATAGAAACAGCAATTACAAAACCCGATCCCGGATTTATGGTAGTCAGAGAACGTGGTATTTATTGTGGTCATGTGTCGCCCCGCGCGCACACATAAATTAGAATTTTAATTATTAAACTACCTAAATATAATCATAAAGTTATAACGTCTCCCTTTACAATCAAGAGGTTTAAAGGAAATCAATGTAAAAATAATAATAAATATTCACGTGTATACCCTAAAGAACAAGAATAAAGACCAGAAAAAATTTGACCATGTTGTCTATAAGAAAATATATATAAACGTTAATATTAACTAATTATTCTATAACATTATTTAAGCTTTTATTTAAAGGGGGATAAAATTAAATTTAAATATATCTACTTCGGTATATTATAGAAAAATTGTTTATTTGATAGTATGATATATGTTCTATTATAAAATTATTATTATTGTTTGTGGCGAAGCAGGTATAAAATGTTCCCATAGTATAGAAGATAAGATTATAAAATTTATTAAAGCTCCAGTTGGTTTTATAATCTTTGTAAAGTTTTATTTTTAAGGGAGGTAGAATTTAAGTTAGAATATATCTAATTTGCAATTATCAATAATTGTAGATTTTTAGGCTGAACGGGGCGGAGGGAATGTTAAAATGTTCCCATAGTATAGATGAAAATTTGTTAAAGCTCCAGTTGGTTTTATAATCCTTGTAAAGTTTTATTTTTAAAGGGGTAGGATTTAAGTTGGAATACTGGATTATACCATTATAGATAGATAGATTTGTAACCTGTAAGTAATCTGGTAGTTGCTTCTGCAGATTTTCTCACAAGTTCTTTACAGATCTGGTATCTTAGATAATTTCTTGAAAAGTTTCCTTTTAGCTTATTCAGCATTATAATTTTTAGTTAATATATAGTATACCAAATTTATGAGTATTTTAATATTTATAAGAGAGAGATTTAAATAATTTTGGATCAGGTTTTCTGTGTTTCTTAGACAATATATACTGTTTCATTACTGCCAGAATAAATAAAATGCTTGTATTTTTATGGTATTATTTTCATCTTCTCGTATTTAGGCAGGCAAGTGGTTAATCACTTCCTCTCCATCTCTGAGTCCTGAGTTCAATCTTGGTCAAGCCATGTGTGATTCATGATGGACGAATTGGAGTCAGGATAGTTTTTCCTCAGGATTTCTCCCATTTTCTCCCACTAAAAGCTTAATACCACCACTTCTCCATTCTCATCTCGTCCACTTTGTTTCATTTCATTTCATTTCATTTGCTTCTGTGATGTTGTGATAGGCCTGGTCCATATATCACAGACCTTTAAGAATAGGGACTTTATCTTATCTAATTCCTGAAATTATGTTGGAGAGGAGATTTACTACTTTCCTTTTTACTTAGATTATGTGTTGAAAAATATTTATTGTGTGCAGCACGTGATATACAGAAGTGGGAGTACATTCCTCTTGGCCCATTTGGAGCAAAGAACCTTGGAACATCCATCTCCCCTTGGGTGGTGACAGTAGAGGCACTTACTCCATTTATTGTGGACAACTACAAACAAGACATACAGCCACTCCCTTATCTGCAGCACAGTGATCCTTTCAACTTCAATATCAACTTGCAGGTGGATATCAGGCGTAAGTTATATTCATTTCTTTATGTATATTTTTATTATAAGGTACAACTAAAATCCTACATAGGTTATTGTCTCTTAATATTAGCCTTTGTAGTTTTTAAGATTTACCTTAGAAATTAAAATGTCATTTTACACTCTTATTTTATAAAACAAAACCTAAGCAGGAAGGTAAACTAGAATAACTGGACACTGCTTATTACCACTTAAATTATCACACAAGTCATAACAGGAAAAAACAGTTACAAGCAGATTGCCAAAATATTTTAGTATGCATCATATTACGATATAGTTCTGTTTTCTGTATCATGTTTTTTAAGTATCAATTGTGCATTGTCAAAAATAGTGCTTATGTACAAGAATGAAAATTACAGTAGAAAGCGACTCTTGTGTATGTCATGCTTCACCTATTTATAATAGAATTTGATGGTTCAGAGCACCAGTAGACCAAGCCCAAACATTGTGCCTGAGATGGGCCTGAGCGGAGGACATTTCAGTTCTTTTTAAATGCCTTAAAAACATTGCTTTATGATTTAGCTACAGAAGTGCCATTCTGGAAATGAGGAGTATTTTTTCAAAACCCGATATCTACATATTCATTCTGCTGTATATACCTGATTTTCAGAAGCCATAACTAATTATCATAATATAAATTTATTAGGTTGGAAATAGAGTATCCTCAGAATTTGATATAACAAAAGGATTAAGACAAGGATGCGGGATGTCACCAACATTGTTCAAGATATATTTAGAAGATGTTTCAATGAAATGGAATAAGTTATGTAGGGGAATGGGAATCAACATTAATAGCCATTTACTGCACAATTTATTATTCGCTGATGACCAGATTATAATAGGACAAGATAAAGAAGATATAGAATATATGATCAGAAAGTAGGTCGATGCATTTGAGGTAGGTGGACTGAAGATAAATTATATTAAAATAGAATATATGGTAATCGGAGGAAATTCAGAAGACCTACAAATAAATAATATAATTAAATGTGTTGAAGAATTTAAATATCTTGGATCTATAATAGATAAATCTGGTACTTGTGAAAAATATATTATTAACAGAGTAAATTGTGCAAGGAAGGCGATTAGATCCCTAAATGGTCTTTTATGGAATAGAAATTTGACCAGAAAAACAAAAAAAAGAGATTATACAGACAATAATAGAAAGTATACTTACATATGGATCAGAAAACTGGACAATAAATGAAAGGATGCAGAAAAGAATCTTGGCGACAGAAATGGATGGATTACGGAGAAGTATGAGAATATCCAGGCTACAACATATTCGAAAGACATATATCAGACAAGAAATGGATGCACAAGAAACTGTTATCAATAGGATAACAAAGAGAGCTCTACAGTGGTATGGACATGTACAACGGATGTCGGAAGACCAGTGGCCTAAACAGGTGTTGGATTGGATGGTAGCAGAAGGAAGAGGGGGAGAAGTAGAAGAGCATGGTATGAGGAAATATATGATGCCATGATGAGGAGAGGTATGGAAGATGGTCAATGGGAAGATAGGAATCTCTGGAAAGCAGGAATCAAGGGCAAACTGCTGTAAAGTGGAAAGCCTGTATTAAGTATAAGTAAGTAAGTATAAATTTATGATGGTATGGATACTGGTATTAAAAGTAAAATATTTAGATTATTTTTCAGAAAAATATATCCAAATGTAACAAGAACTACCAATATTGTATAATAATAAATTATCTGACGGCTCAAACTAGATTTGAAGTAGATATCGGATTTGAAAAAAATGCATCTCAATTGTTTTTAAACAGAATTGATTTAAAAAATATATTAATTTTCTACTGACCAAACAAAATTGTGATCAAATGATCTATTAATGATATTCCATTAGAAAATTATAAGGATATATTGCATATTGAAATTTCTGTACTTGTAACTGTCATTAACTTGCACCCTATTAAGTTGCAAATTACTCATTCTTCCCTGTATCCCTTTCCTGAGCTGTGCAGCACCTAGGTTTATTACAGTGGCAGGTAAGATGTTTACAAGAAATGACCACAATAGTTTTATATTGTTCGTGTATGTTGCAACTAATTATAAATTAACAAATTAATAAAATATTCCCTATTTCAATGTTCTATTATTCATTTCATACATCTCAATGATGGATAAATTATATTTGAAGAGAAAAATTATACGCTCAGACTGGGGCTTGAACCCAGGACCTTTCACACTCTAGGCAAATGCTCTACTAAGTGAGCTATCTGAGCGAGCTCCAATCTAAATGCAAATTTTTCTCTTATATATGCTGTTAATTCCCGTGCACCAAATGCTATGAAACCATTGCTTCTATCTTGTAAATGGTGGCTTCTTTATTAAGAAGACATTTAATTGGGAATTTTACATTACATTATAAAGCCAGTACATTAAGGGAGGAAAGAAGATTACAAGTATCAGAGAATAAAGTTCTTAGGAACATTTTTGGGCCAAAAAGAGATGAACAGACAGGTGAATGGAGGAAACTACATAATGGTGAGCTACATGATATTATAGGAAGCCAGATATAATAAGAATAGTCAAGTCTCATAGATTTGTGATGGCAGGACATGTGGCACAAATGGGGAATGAAAGAGGTGCTTGGAAACTTCTTGTAGAAAAACCAGAGGGAAAACGCCCAATTGGTAGACCAGGAATAAGATCCATGATTTGAGGGATGATTGGAAAACATTAACTCAGGATAGGGATGTATGCAGAGCTTATGTATGCACGACCATGAGCCTACAGGTTTGATAGAGCCAGTGAGTTAGTTAGTCCATGAATGTATTGAGTTTACACAAAGTTTTGAGAAGGACCAAACAAAAATATATCTTTATGAGGAGAGGTTTATTATTCAATGTAAGTGACAATCTGATTCTCAGCAGCAGATGAGGCTCACCTCATAATCAGAAATGCTTTTTATTTCAGCTGAGGATTCAGTGGTAACAACTGTGTGTCGGTCTAACTACAAGTATCTATACTGGACGGCAAAGCAGCAGCTGGCACACCATACCATCACTGGCTGTAACATAAACCCTGGTGATATGCTGGCATCTGGTACTATCAGTGGGGAGGTCAGTTGACTCCAATGTATGGTACTATCTTGATATCATTGGCTTGTACTGATGTTATGTTCTCCTTACAGACGGCTGATTCATTTGGGTCAATGTTAGAGCTCTGCTGGAAAGGAACTAAACCAATCAAACTTAAGGACGGCAGCACTCGCAAGTTTCTTCAAGACAGTGACGAAGTTATTATGTCAGGTATATGTCATTTAAACAAAAGTTTCCATCATGATTTCAATATATAGATTTAACTGGAAGCATCACAATGAGTCATATTAAAATATATTAACATTGCTTTTCACAATAAGTATATCTTTAAAACATCATGAATATGACAGGTTCATTTGATAGTTGACCAAAAATGAGAAATCAAAACTCTAGACCAGTGATGGAGCTTCTCCTTGTGTGGCTACTCTCTTATAATATTTCTTCTTCTTCTTCTTCTTCTTCTTCCTTTGGCTCTAAGGTCCTCTAAGAACCTTGGCCTCCTTCATAACAACTGCCCATTCTTCTCTATTACTAGCTTTCTGTCTCCATCTTTTCACCTTCAGTTGTCTTAAGTAATTCTTCTTTTAACCCTTTGTATGCCATGCCTGGCATGTGCCGTGAAAGTGTGTATGCAGCGGTATGCCACACCAGGCAAGCTCCGGTTTTCAATCTTATTATTAAAATTTTTTTTTTCAAAGTTTATACTTCAATTTACTAAAATTATTTTTCGCTCTGTGTTTGTACATCCTTTCTTAGCAACACTTTGCACATCCCTTACAGAATAACGGTACAGGCTAGTGGTAAAAGGGTTTTCTAAAGGAGGGTGTATATTCATGCTTCAAGGTCTTTTTTTTTTTTTTGCCTATGGAATGTTGCAATTTCAGGATTTTCTCTTTACTTATTTTATTTTTAGTTGAAAAGATACCTGGCCAAAGGGTAGGTCATGCGGTGAAACACAGTGATTCATGTCTCAAAGATGACAAAAATGCAATATGCGAGTTTATTGTGTCAGTTTTATCAGAAGATGAAAGTAACAGTAACAGTTCATGAAATGAGTATTCATTTGACGAATGTGATAGTAGTCCTGTTTCTAAGAGAATATTATTACAATCTAAGTCTGTAAATAGTAAAGCAAGTGATTTAGACCTAAATGAACAGGGTGTGAGTACCAGTGGTGGGCGTGTTGTGCCAGATGAAACACGTGGCATAGAACAGCTGTTTGACTGGAATTGATTCGAACCCAGGACCCTAAAAAATGTTCAACAATATTTAATATGATAACTGTTTAGTGATAATGCCATCAAACTTATTCAATAGGATAAATATTTTAGTGATAGTGATAACAAATTTCAATGAAGACACTGTGCTGAATTCGAACCTGGGATCTTTACAAGTGGAAGCAACACCGTCTAACCTTCAAATAAATTTATAATAATGAGTTTCAATTCAATTTAGCACGGCATGTGGCATGTAGACAGTAAATTGTACTTGATGTAGGTTTATATTATATAGTATGGTGTAGTACTTTACATTTAAAAAACCTGGCACCCACAGCACAGCTGGCAAAAGGGAAATTCGACGGTCAAAAGGTTAATTGAGTTAGAGTTCCAGCTCTATTCAAGCTAAGAACATTCCATGTATCAAGAAACAAATCATGTACCTTATGACATTTGCTAGGTCGTTTTTCCAACTTATCAGTCCAGCAGTTGCTTTGAGGTTTGTGAACAATTTTTTTTTGCAGAATAGGGTTGTTAACCCTATGCCCAACCACCCAGCAATCCTGAAGGCTCTTATAATATTTAGCTTCCTAAATTTGTTCCATTCAAAACTAACATTTTATTAACACAAAACAGTCTTATTTTTTTTCTCCAAACAAGGTAATTTTTTTTTCTGGAGGCTCATTAATTGTTGTTGATTCAAATATATATGAGGAGATGATGAAGTAAGAATGCTGGGTAAACGAGGAATATTCAAATGTCATACTTTACTATTTATGTTGCAGGTTACTGTCAGGGGGATGGATATCGAGTTGGTTTTGGTACATGTGCTGGGAAACTGTTGCCAGCATTAAAACTGTAAAACTCTGTCATGAATAAACAATAATTATAAACCATGTGTTTTATTACACAATCCTCCAACATACACAGCACCAAATTGGACGGATTATTTGTAGTTCTACAACTACTACATTTTTACAAATATATATAGTACTTTTTACTCACATTGAACAAAAGTGTATGATGCAGTTTATGCTGTCTGCCATATTCTAAATAAATAAATAAAATGACTTTAATAGTGAGTGGAGAACTTATTTTTAACGACTCACCTCATATAATTTCAAATTTCTTTGATACCGGTGGTTTCAGACAATATCTTGTCCCTCTTCAGTCATGGCTTCCACAAGATATTGTCTGAAACCGCCGGTATCAAAGAAATTTGAAATTATGTGAGGTGAGTCGTTAAAAATAAGTTCTCCACTCACTATTAATGATATAACCTCATAATGTTTACTTCCCAATATTAATTTAAATATAAATAAAATGACATCTATTCTTTTGTTAGAGTTTCTACATATTATCTCTCTGATCAGATTTTAAAATTATATTCATATCATTTAAGAGATTGAGTAATAAAACCAACCAACAGAAACAAGAATTCATCTTTTTTCTTTGGGAAGCATAGCCAGCAATGTTACTCTATTTTTCACTACCCAGGGGACATGGATGTGAGTAACTTTGTCCCCAACTGAATGCAATCAAAACAAGCTTGTTTGCAGATGATGTACTATGCAGCATTGCTACCAGGCTCAAATAGCATGAAATATATAGCTGTATAAGGCAAGTGGAGACGTTGACAGTATCAGAACATTCAATGCTTGATATAATACAATATAACAACACAAATGTATTATCAAACTGTAGTCATTATTTTACCCGCCTACAACAGTAAGTCAATGAGATATTCAAATGTGAAAAAAGTCTTAACAGAAAAGAAGAATCACTAAAAGTAAAAAAAGTGTGCATACCAGCTTTGAAAAATACTAGGGCCGCATGCAAATACTTTAGTCTCTACTCAAATTACTTCCAATCACTGGTGAGCAAGTGCAAAGATCAAATTAGCTAACCACTAACTGGTCATGCATGAAAGTCATCGTTTTCGTAATATTGGCAAGAAATTACCCAGAATTCTCAGCGATAAAACCACTTCTGTTATTTTTGTCTGCTAGAGGAATGCATTTACGCTTGTGTCCCGCAAATAATACCGTATACAACGACGTCTGCATCGTGCAATATTATGCCGATTCTCCTGTTCTTCCAGTTGAATTCTTTGGTAGACTCTATCAAATTCCTCTTCTCCACGTATACCGAAAACATGATCAAAGTCTTCAAGGTCCGACATCTTGGATAAAGCAGCAAGGTATGTGGCGAGGTTTCAAACTACATTGGTTACCATCAGTTCCCTTCGGGATTCTCACGATTCGTTTCTCTCTTAAGTCACCTTGTCAGGTAGCTTACGAATTTCAACAATTATTATCGCATGAACAGATTTCTGAGTAAGCAAAATCATATTAGGATACAACTTTCGGTCTAATGCATTCATAGATTCGAGCCTATATGTAATTATTAGTAGTTAGGTTTTTTCCTTTAAATATTAAATACTATACGTAAACCTGCTAAGCCATCAGATACCAACCATATTGGTTCATTGGAAGACTCCACTATTGACAAATCAGGAGCTAGATATAATTTATGACAAAATGGACTGTGCAAAGAACATATTGCGGTAATCAGTATAAATATGGCAGGTAGATGATGAGAGAGTCAGTCTCAAGCCAACTTTTAAGGGTGCTGGATACAATCTCTGGTAAAACATTGGGGATGACCATGGCCAACAAGCCCAGAAGATATCTCCAGATTGTAATATGAAGTCCAGCCATGAAAGCCTAAGTAAAAAAAGAATCAACACTTTTCTCTGCCAGACACAACATAGATAAAATAGAAACCAACAACACACAATCTAAAAACACAGACATAATAAGATGGAACATTATCTCAACAAATTAGCCATACAAGGGTCACTCAGAAGTTTTTAGACCAAATTGAACTGTTTACAATAGAAAGATAATAGTGCCAGCAGCATGTTGGGAGGTCCTTTATTAGTTTCCGCCTGCCCACAGCCCTCATTCCTTAGCAGCTGTGGGTTAAATGGTAGGGGGTGATAGTAACTCTCGGTCGCAACATGGAATTTGCAGCAAGTACATTATCGAGTAATGATTTTCTACGATTGTAAAAGTGGCTTAAACCAGGTGCAATCACTTGAAAGGCTTACACAGGCTTTTGAGGACCTTATTCCTTCCCGTGCCACAGTTTACAATTGGTTTGCAGACTTTAAAAGGGGTAGAACCTCTCTTGAAGGTGAAGAGATGAAGTGGGCGACCGTTGATTGCAGTGACTGAGAAAAACATTGATATTGTGGAGATATGATGCAAGAAGACGCACATGTGACTTATGAAGACATTGAGGCATCCATAATGCTTGGATCGGGGAGTGTTGCAAAAATTCTGCACAGCTAATCTTAGGGTCAGCAAGGTGTCATCTCATTGACACAGTGTCACTGAAGGTCAAAAGGTCATTTGAGTGGAATGATGCTGTGAAATGCTTTGGAGATTCAACAATGGGAACTCTCTCCCCATTTCTGAGATAATTACAGGTGATGAGACCTGGATTTACCAATATGATCCAGAAACAAAGTGTCAGTATTTGGTATGGGTTTTTCCTGATGATCGGCCTGTTAAAGTGAAAAGAGCAAAAAGTGTTGGGAAGAAAATTGTGCTCACTTTCTATGCTACAGGAGGTCATGTGGTAACAATACCACTTGAGCATCAAAGGACAGTGACTGCACACTGGTACACCACAGTTGCCCTCCCAAAGATATTCCAAAAATTGCGAGAAAAGCACCCAAGAGCTGGACTGAGGGGTATCCTGTTGCACCACGACAATACCTCTGCCCACACCACCCATTTGACAATTGATTTTCTGAGGGGGACCCATCCTCCTTACAGAATGGACCTGGCACCCTGTGACTTCTTTTTTGTTCCCTACGGCAAAAGCCCTACTGTGTGGGAAGCACTTTTCAACACCTGAAGATGCGATTGCAGCATACCAAGGTGAGCTCTGTGCACTGGATGAAAGTGACTGGTGCTAGTGCTTCCAGTCGTGGTTCAGGAGGATTCAATGGTACATAGATGCAATGTAACGGTAAGGTTTCAATTATAGTACTTAACTGATGTGTATCTAAACATTTTCTGAGTGACCCTCATAACAACAGAGGTAGAAAGACCAGCCTCATGGACTAATGATCAGTATTTCTGACTACAGTTCATGAGGTCCCAGGTTCAATTCCTAGTCAGACCATAGGATGTTTTTAAAGGGTTGCCCATGGTCTGGAATTTAGGTTAAATTTAGGTTATGGACTCTCCTGGTGCTTCATTATAATTTATCATATCAATAGGGTAACATAACTCTGCTTTCCAGGTGCCTAAACCTACGAAATGGATTAAAATTCTGCCAATGCCAGGAGAGAAAGCCAGAAATGTCATAAAAGACAGCCTGGTGGCATTGGATAAATGAACAAGAACAGAAGTTGAAAGTACTGCACCACTACAAACTCCACTACAACACTGTCCTGTCTCTTCAAATATGATCCTCGTCAAAACAAAACCATGGTTACCTGCAATCCTGCGCTCGGGTTTTCATTGGTGGTAGACACTTACGGTAATGGTTTAGAAGCATTGCCCGTCCTTCCGCCGATTCGTGTCACAATTACTGTCCACTTTTGACAGGGAGATGACGACACAGGGCACACGTTCAACAGAAGACTCAATACTTTCAGCAGCCATTTTGGTTTCATGAGAAGCCAACTGAGGAGGGCGTGAGTCTACAAGACATCATCCATATGTAATAAACTATTTTAAGTTGTAATTATTGATTAGGTATATTTTAGAATATTTTCTATGTTTTGAATATTATTTTCATTCACAAAGAATAACAAGTATATTCAGAGGACATATTTTTAATTTAATGAAGGGAACTACTTTTTCGCGTACTTATTGCTTCTAAAACGTATGTTGGTGTCCATAACCAACGAAAAGCGAGCAGGTCACATGGTTTTGTTTTGACGAGGATTACTTTAAGAGCGGACAGGGTATAGAATACATTCATAAACATCAACCTCAATTTAGTAGAACAGGCGGCTTGTTCACCTAGTGGGCATGTGGTACAGAATATGGGCAGATTGAGTAGTTGCGTGTTGTCAGTCTTGGCTACCTAAATAAACCTGTTGTCTCTCACTGCAGCAATGGCTGGTGCCATGAATATGGATTCGACGGAGAAGAGACCAGGTTCTGGTGCAAGTAATATGCCCCTGGGGGTCCGTCGGGCCCCAGCGTGCTCACAACAGCAACAGGGCGCTCCCCCCGGGTGGCGGATAGGGGAACGGTCCGTGGTTTGCTTGCATTCCTCCCGGCTAGGTCCAGACCGGACCCGCGGGCCATTGTGTGGGGTCGTCAGGACTCGAGCGACCTGACGTACTCTATAGCTCGTGCTGGCGCCCACTCCAGCAGCAAAACGCGTCCCCTCGGTGGCGTAGTGGGGAAAAGGTCGGCGGATCTGCTAGTCAGTCCTCCCTTCCAAGTCCGATGGACTCGCGGACCATGAGTGGGGTCAGCAGGAAAATTTAATGGCGAAAGGGGCCTGCTGGTCAAGCCTAGAACTATCCCGGCCCACAGCGGGGGAATGTGCCGCTGTTGGCGTGGCGGTGGGAGACTAGGGGATCGCGCCCCCCTATCTCCTGGTTCATTGAACCTGAGACCATCTGTGGGGGCAACCATGGGAGATGAGCACCCTGGATGCCTACATTGCTCAGTGGGCTGCCTCACAGCAGCTACACGACTAGGCCTAGTCTTGCGAACGGGCTGGATGGGACAATACCGGGCGTAATGCTGGGAATTACCACCAGGTCGACAAGCTCGAGAAAGGAGGAAGTGCGGTCTTTTTCGGCTTTTTGGGACTTAGCGCCGACTCTGGAACGGAGTGACCCAAGGACCATCTGTGAGGTCGTCAGGAGTTGAGCGACCTGACGTACTAATGCTCAGGCTGGACCCACTTCAGCAACCAAATACGTCCCTAGCTGGTGCACTGGGGGAAAGATCGGTGGATCTGCTAGACAGTCCTCCCCGGTTAAGTCCAAGGGACTCGTGAACCATTAGTGGGGTAGGCAAGAGTTGAGCGCCTTGTCGTACTAGTTGCTCATCTGTTGGAGCTTGCGAGCTCCGTGCTGGCCCACAACAGCTGCAGAAGGCGTCCCTGGGGGCACACCATAGCTCGGCTCGGACCAGTCCAGAGGGGAGCAACTGTACTGGTTCCTGGCTTGGCCTACGGGCCCGTCGACAAACTGTGGGGTCGCCAGGAGATGAGCACCTGGATGTACTAAAAGTCTCACACTGTTGGGCTTGTAGCCCTAGCCGGTCTCACAACGGCTGCAGACATGTCCCTGGAGGCAGAACAGGGGAATGGTCGGTGGATCTGCGACAGCAGTCCTCCCGGCTAGGCTCATGGAGCCCGTGGACCAACTGTGGGGTCGTCAGGATTGAGCGACCTGATGTACTATGTAGCTCAGCAATTCCCAGAACTGCAAACTCCAACACCCTCTCCCTGGGGTGTTGGTTTAAGGACCGTGAACTTGAACGTGGACGTGAACATAGGATAGGGAGGACTAGAACTAGGACTTGGGAGTATGGTCATGACGACCGAGGTATCCCAAGGGGTGGACGGATGGGCCTAGATGATGCAAGTAATATGCGACAAGTATCCCAATGGGAAGGGCAAAGCTTTTTGTGCAATTGGAGAACATACTAAACGTTTTGTAAGTGGACATTCTGTTATAGCAAAAAATATAATGTTGAGCAACACTACAATTCAAAACATGTCGACATGTATAACAGTATTTGAAGAGAAAAATTATACACTCAGACTGAACTTAGGACCTTTGGCTTTCTAGGCCAATGCTCTACCACTGAGCTACCTGAGAAACTCCAATCTAAATGCAATTTTTTTCTCTTATACACTGTTACTTTCCGATCACCAAATGCTATGAGCATTTGCTTGATCTTGCAAATGAAGGCTTCTTGTTTAAGAAGACATTTATTGGGAATTTAAACACTACTTTATAAAGCCAAATAGGGCTTCTTTTGATGTTTTTATTATTAATTTAACACTTCTCACTGAAGAATAAATTATATTTGAAGAGAAAAATGATACACTCAGACTGGGGTTTGAACCCAGAACCTTTGGCTTTCTTGGCCAATGCTCTACCACTGAGTTATTCTTCAGTGAGAAGTGTTAAATTAATAATAAATCATCAAAATAAGGCCTAATGGCTTTATAAAGTAGTGTTTAAATTCCCAATAAATGTCTTCTTAAGCAAGAAGCCACCATTTGCATGATCGAGCAAATGCTCGTAGCATTCGGCGATCGGGAATTAACAGTGTATAAGAGAAAAAATTTTCGTTTAGAATGGAGTTTCTCAGGTAGCTCAGCGGTAGAGCATTAGCCTAGAAAGCCAAAAGTCCTGGGTTCAAACCCCAGTCTGAGCGTATAATTTTTCTCTTCAAAAATAATTTATCCTTCAGTGAGAAGTGTAAAATTAATAATAAAAACATGTATAACAGTGTTCAGGGAGATGAGCATTTGCATCTAATTACAAAATTAAAAGAAATTGTTGGTAATGAGATAAGCTATTTTACTTTAATATATCTGATTCTTCTTCTTCTATGTCATGGAATTAGGCCATAGACCTGTTTCCACATCAAGAGACAGTATCCCTCCATCTAGTTATGGGGCACCCAATATTTCTTCTTCCTTTGAGTTGGTAGTGAAGCAAAATTTGTGGGAGTCTATAGGGTGTCTTTCTTTCTACATGTTGGAGTCAGTTAGATCATAAATTTTGAATTTTATCCATTTTATTATCACAGGGGTGGGCACCATAAGGTGGCTAAGTGGACCCAATATCTCGGAGTATAACGAGATCCCCTGCACAGGGATATGTGCGAAGACTGCAACAGTCTGTGAAGTGACGTAGGACCACACGATCACCACAAAGGCTCAAGGGAGGAAGCAGCAGCCCTCTTTGTAAGAGTTTATAGACAAAGTAGCTTGTCAGAAGCCATAAGAAGGCAGCCCCTTCACTGGCTTTACCTTGCACAATGTCCATAATGCTGCCAGGGGACACTACATTTACAAGCAATCATCAAGAGATAATATATATGATATAAACTATTAATATTATTAGAGTTTATTATATAATTTTATTTATTTGACAATTTTATTTGTAACAATTTAAAGCTACAAATGACAGTGTGGTGAGGGGAAGCTATAAAACTGGTCACTTAATTGCTTGGAAACTTTGACCATTCTCCAGCAGACCATTTGCGAAAGCATGCCTCGACATTGCAAGTGAATCCATATATCCTCTAAGTAAACCACAATTTAATGTAGTTTGTCTCAATTGTCATACATTTGCTTGTCGTATGGAAGACCTTACTGCAGATGTTGTATGACATCACAATACAGACAAATGAAAAATAACAATGCCTACATTTATGTATGTAATGTAAATACATTGTAAATACTGAAGAAGTATTGGATTAGACTTAACTTCCCACCACTGAATCCCTATCTTCTACTTGCAGTGGCTGCCCGGCTCAAAGTGAGCATGCCCAAATTTCTACCCATCTGAGCACACCTGAAGTAGAGAGTAAAGAAAGAAAAATGCACAAAGGAAGAACTTAAACAGATAGCATTATGGATCCTTGGAGAGAGATACCCATCATCAGAATGGCTGCACATTTAAACAGATGGATCACTACTAAACAGAGAAACTAATGCTGGAGCTGGAATATATTCATTTCTCTTTTCACACTATAAAGTAGTGGGTGAAGACAGAACAAATTTTGATGCAGAAATAAAAGCAGTACATTTTGCCTTACAGCAATTAATATGTAGACCTAATATATTTAACAAAGCTGTCTTAATGGTTGACTCCAAAGCTGCCATTCATGCCATGACATCAAATACAATTTATATATTACAAAAAATCAATGAAACCAGAAAATTAATAAAAACATTATAATATTTGAAAAGAAAAATATACGCCTAGACTGGGGTTTGAACCCAGGACCTTGACTTTCTATGTCAATGGAAGAGCATTGACATAAAAAGTCAAAGATCCTGGGTTCAAACCCCAGTCTAGGCATATATTTTTCTTTTCAAATATAATTTGTCCATCATTAAGATGTTTAAAAACGAATAATATTAACATTAAAAACATTATAAAATTAGAGAAGACACAATGGGTACCGTCGGATGTCAGCATAAATGGGAATGTTTTGCTAATGAATTAGAAAAAAAAGAAGGGCACAAAATTGCACCTACAAAATAAAACTATGTGTGCACACACATTAGGTATCAAAATCAAAAATTAAATCAGAATTAGAAATATTCCATAAAATTAACTAACAATGGGCAGGAATCAACAAACTTTGGAAAACATATAACTCAAAACCAAGAAAAGAAGCTGTTGCTACCTTAAGATTGAACATTAGTCACGACAACCTTCCAGAACATCCTTGTGAGATTGGAATCTGAGGTACTGAAGAGTGTCTGTTATGTAATTTATCAGGTTCATATATGGTAAAAGAACATCTATTTACATCCATCAAACTGAACAAGGGAGCACAACAAAATAAAATCTCTAGTGGGAAGCAAGAAACAAAATGGGTTAAATGATCCCAAATGCTGCTATTAGAAACCACAATATAGGTGTTTGATGTATGCTGAAGATGTTATATTGAAATGCAACTCTTCCTACACATGTTGCAGCATGTTTTTATTGAGCCACTATAATAATTTTTATCAGAGCTGAGAATGACAAAAATCTTTAAGGATGACATGAAAAGTACCAATGTCAGTCATTTCACCAACAAATATTATTCATAGTCATTACTCATGCATCACTTATGGTCGAAGAAAGTTGTAAGTCTAGTAATGTCTATTAATGTATGCATAATATGGTACTGGCTACTTGTTTTCTGATGAGTTTCATATTTTATTCATGTAGAAGCTATCATTCACTTTGTCCAAGTAATTGGTTTATAAGATAGGGAAGAATATAAGAAGTGTAATGTACCTCCATTGGAAAAGTGAGAATACAAGATAAGTCTATGGGTTCACTATAAATTTTATAAACTTATACACTTAGCTAATGGAAGTTTGCATTAGCAGTACAATTGAATATCTCTCACATTAAATCACATAACTGTCAGAATCCTATGAATACACAGACAGTAGTTTTTGTTTCTATTGCATTTGGTTTCATTACTCTACATCTTTTAGTATAAATAAATAAATAAATTATATATATATGAATTTAGGAAAAAAAATTTTATTACAATCCAACTATATACATATCAATACCAGTGGTTCAGTGATTTATCATCCCCACTAATGTTTACAAGTCAGGATTGATGGATGTAAAGGTCCTGAGTATGACTTCCTTTGGAAGGAATTAAATCTGTGGGTTCCATGTTGTAGATTTATGACATGTAAAATAATCGCAGCTGCCTGAAAATAAAAGACTTTTGAGCAAAATTTATTGGGGCTATCACGTTCAATTATGAATAGTATTAAATATCTAAGATATTAAAGGCTGCTTTTAAATAAAATACAATCTAGTTGGTTTCTTTTTTTTATCAAATTTCCTAGATATAAACTCAATACAAGGGAATTTTAAAATAAATTATCTTAATAATAATGTGAATTTTGGAGCATCTTATCTTATAAATATTTGTGTATTATTTGTCATGTTTCGATATGTTATCCGTACCATCGTCAGCTTTTCCAGACAACATATCAAAATATATCAAATGATACACAAATATTTATGAAATAAGATGCCCCAGATTCACATTATCATTAAGAAGAACCTTATAATGTTACCTCCTGTTGTAATTTATTAATAAATTATATTATTGGTTGCTGCTTTCTTTGTAATTCAATTCCCCACTGAAGAGATTTACTCCAAAAAAAAAAATAGTTGATGTAGACCAGAATTGAACCCACAAACTTTGGTTGCAGATACTGATGCACTACCTAGAACACCAAAATTAAAATAATTTTACCAAGACCTTTTAAAAATTTAATGCCCTTCCACCCAAAGTCCATGCCCCACAAATTAGAAAATTTTTGATTGTTTGCAAATATAGAATTTGAGGATGATTAAAATTTAAAGCTTTCCTTGGCAATAGTTAACTAACATTTATTCACAGGCTAACAGCCAGGATAAATTTTCAATGTCCAAGCTTTCAGTGTCTTTTATGAGGCCATCTTCTGGGAAGTAATTGCAGTTAGTATAAATTTGGAGAAAGATATTCTCAATGAGGTCTGCTTCATTTGGAGAAAATTAATAACATGAATACCATTTTGGGATTAAACAGTTCAAGAAAAATAATAACAGTTGTCAAACAGAAACTAAGCATAATTTTATATTACAAAAATGCCATAGATTTAAATTAATTACCGTTATCCAATAAAAGGTAGGCCTACTACAAGGAAAAATACTTTTATATTCAATAAAAAATCAATTAATAGATTAAAAATATTAGAAATTAAAGAAAATTCATAATTCAAACTAATGAGCAACTTCTGAAGTGGAATAATTAACATATAAAATTAGCATTTCAGAGGTCCAGGTTCAATTCCTAGCTATACCATAAAAGATTTTATTTGAGTATAAGGTCTGGACAAGATGTATCTATTTGATATGAGAAGTAGCATAATATGGTTAAGAAAACTGAAAATAGAATTGAGGGACTGCATCATACTAACCATGCCACTCTTTTACTGATCTACTAATCAGAGAAAACAACTAATTCTGTGTGTCTTGGCTCTTCAAAGCTATTAGTCATAGATTTTTTAGAAACTCCAGTGATAGTTTCACCAAGATACGAAGAAGTGCCTTAATTGCTTAGATGTTCTTTTACACAGAATATCATATCTACATCAAGATGTGTTGTGTAAAAAAAAATCTTACAAAATATACCAAAATTGTATTGGGAAGTAACGAGAAGCTACAACTGCCTGTATACTGTTTGCAGAATGTAACTTTCATGCAGCATACTCTCAAAAAGTAAATTTCTATACAGATAAAGAACATACCATATAAAAGGAGGCCAGAAGGATAACCTCACACCACCTTCTGGTATGCAAAAAAACTTAACTCCAACAAAAGAACATAACTGAAGTATACGCCTATAGCAAGCCATTAGATGAAGAGAAACATAGGAGGATAATGGAAGCCATCCAAGATTATTTGCATTATACTACTACAGTACAACCTCTATAACTCGAACCTCATTAAGTAAAATTCCTCTCTAACTTGAAAAAAATTCTCATTCCCTTCCCTTCAAGCCCAAAAACCTTCATTACTCGAATTATAAGACCTCTGTTACTCGAAACCACCCATCATTGCCTTTAAGGCATTTTAGTACATTTTTTCCCTCTATAACTCAAAAAAATTTATTTGACCTCTGTATCTCGAAGAAATCAATATTTTGTTTTATCATATCTTTGTCTCAAAGTTTGTAAATGAATAGACTCTGTAATTCGAGGAAAATATAAGATCAGTCAACTCAACACATGTTCATCAGGTGTGGTTTTAATTGTTGTATATTTTATATTAGCTTATTTTCATTGTTATGGATTTCCTTTGAGCTCTGCTGATTGAAATCTTAATTTGTAGAATTGTTTAATAACGGAATTTAGTTAGCATCTTGCTTGCTACTGACTTACGCCAATACATACTAACATATCTGTTACGCAAATTAGAATATTTTAAAATGAGTGCTGTTAAATAAAAATTAAAAAACTTTGAGTCTTTCTGAAAAGTTAGAAGTGATACTAAGCTGTAAAGAAGTGTAATTATAAGAAAGACTTCGCTGAACAATTTGGCTTGCCAATGAATACTGTCAACGATAATAAAAAATGAATCCAAAATACTGAAAAAAATTGAAATTTATTGAGTAAAAGGCAACAAATTGCAGAGTTTCCTAACTTAGAAGAATGTCGGAACAAAAACATTAGTATGAGTGGTCCACTACTGCAAGAAACTTAATTTTTTTAAATCACTCACTTTAATTATTATGTACATACCTTGATTTGATTTTATTTAAATTGATATTCATTTGATTGCACATACATAAATCATTACATGTTATTTTCATGTTACATATTTTAGTCTAATAAATATTATCTCTGTAACTCGGATTTTTATTTGTTCCACCTCTGTAACTAAAGTCCTGTGGCAGAGAATCTATACATCTGTAAGTTGAAAATGCAACTATAAAAACTCTCAGTCAAAATTACTCATAAGTCAAAAACTCTATAAATCAAATTTATTTACATCTCCCTTGAATTTCGACTTACAGAGGTTACACTGTACTATATTATCTGGATAGGCAAGAATTAAATCAGACAATTCCTGAGACAAAGTCAGAACTCAACCATAGTGTTATAACTTTTATTGTTTCCACGCTATTATAAAAAAACGAAAGTCCAGAGTAATGGATTGTTATGTTTGAAAACTTGGTCTTTACAACTCACCAAATTTTTTTATGAATTATCACAACTTCTTTCTCTTATTGTATGAAAAACTTAAAAGTGATAATCTGTCACCATGTGATTATAACTGAACACCTCCCCCAAATAAGGATGTATAACTAATATTCTCTGTGGCATTCTTTTAGATGGAACACTATCTTACAGCTTAGTTCAATCTAGTGGCAAATGATGTCACATATTTTAGCAGTATGCCAACTACGTATTTACTTAGTAAGTTAGGAAAGGTTACTTAAATTACTGAATATTATATTTGTTTTAACCACCTTAAAACCACTTTCTTAGAAATTTATGATTATACATTTTTATTGAGGTAGCTCTTCAATTCTTCCAATATAGTCACTTCCCAGGAAGATGGACTTCATTAGAAACTGATAATTTAACCCATGAAGATGTTTAGTTAAGGCTTAAGAATATTTTTACTCATGCTGAACTTCTGGTACAATGGTATTATTAACTATCAGAGTGTGTATGATGCCTTCACGCCGCTTGCCACTCGTCACTGCCTTGATGTAAGCTGGGGCATCTCCTAGAGTAAAGTGCGTCTCTGTGCCATCCTCTACAAACTCACCCTGCAACACACCAAAGGGTATTACTCTTTCAATCTGACAATGTATTCCAATCATTAATATGAGATTTATTTTGATTAAAAAATCCTTACTCAATTTATTAATTAATGTATTCTAACCTCATGTGTATTATATCACACTTACCATTGCTTCCAGTTTTTTTCCATTTGCCCAGATATCCAGTGTGTCCTTCTCTGTAAACATATACAGCATGTCAGTGAAGAGAATTTTATTAGCTTTTCTTTAAATTAACAATCTGACAACTAAACAATCCCAAAATAAAAATAAAAAATAAAAAAGAAAGACAAAAAAATGTAGACTGACAACAGGATGATTATAGGTGAAGTGAAAACTCATTGCGCCGTAGCCGAGTCATGTAAGGCAAGAAGCTATGGCACAGGACTTTTGGGACTTGTGCTGGTTCGAGTCCCGTGGGGGACTCATGGAATTTCGGCTAGTATGGGACTGATGCCCACCCAGCATCATGAGGAACATTTGGGTAGCAAAAATAAGTAGTGACTCCAGGTTGAGAAGACCAGCTATAATGGCTGGGGGACCTGACATGCTGATCACATTTTACCCCTAAAACTGGCTAGATGATCGTCTACCTCTGTGATGAACAAATGTGGCTGTGATGCCAGCAGCCAGCTGGTAGATCAAGTCGTGCTTGAAGTTTTTTTTTTAATCATTGCTAACACAATATTATTAGTCTTAATTTTCCAGAATGGTTCCAGTCCATTTTCGTTCAGTTCTCACTCTTATCCATTACTATACATTCCAATCAATTCTATTAAATAGCAAAAATCGTATAACAAAAAGGATGAACTAATTGAAATAAATAATGATAAAAATTATAATAATAAGAAATTAGATTCACAATATGGCAACAAGAGCAAACTTCCACACTCACTACAGTCTGTCCATGAAATGTGTAGAGAAATTCACACATCATGTGAGTGGAAGACAGGGCGGTACCTAAGAGCAATATCTAATCAGAAAACTGGCATGGTGTTGCGTTCTGGAGAGCTTGAAACTCAAGAGAGAAATGAGTAATGTCACATGATCTATTCTCCCTCCTGCACTTCCTTCCAAGCCTCATTGGCCGTTGATGTGCATTTTTGGCCGCCTCCTGTGTAGATGGCTCATTTCGAACTGCTTCTCTATAGATTCTATGGACAGACCTTACATTGAATTTTGTGAGATAAGTCATGGCCAGTCTATTTGCACACAAGATTATATCACATCTGATAGATATTTTTGACAACAACACTGCATTATCCATGCTTTCATTCCTGCACTTATCAGATAGATGTCATTAATGCAGTTTAATTAAAAATGCTGTACCACTTTAGCAGACCACATTATACAGAATGATATATATTTGCATTGTGTATAGAAAGTAAGTGTCATGTGCCGTAGCTGATTGGTTAAGGCAGGAAGTCTTGACACAGAACTACGGGACTTGCACTGATTTGACTCTCCATGGGAGAAGAAATTTTCTCATGGTATTTTGGCCAGTATGGGACCGGTGCCCATCCAGCATCGTGAGGCATTTGGGTAGTTACAATAAGTAGCGGTTCCAGGTTGAGAAAACCAGCTATAACAGCTGGGGGATTCGATATGCTGACCACATGTCACCCCTACACTGGCTAGATGATCATCTAATTCTGTGAATGACACATGTGGATGTGAGTCCAGCAGCCGGATGGTAGGCTAAGGGCCTTCTAGGCCTGTCGCGCCATGGAATTATTATTATAGAAAGTAAATGAGTTTAGGATGAGTACCGGTATCTATAGATCAAGTGTGCTTATAAGGGATGATGATGATGATTAAGAGAAAAGAAAAAATGAAATCCAGTGCCTGTAATACTCTATTCTTGTTGATAAAAACCAAGAGGACCGTCAGACTTAATATCTCCATTAATGGATGATCTGCTATCAATTAATCATGTGCATTATTGACATATGTGGAGGTTTTTGAAATTTAATCAATAATTTGATGCACAATATAGTGAACAGAAATTATGCACTACACTCCTCCCAGTCCAAGATTCAAATGTGAATAAAATAGATGGCTAAAAAATAAAGTTTGGAGGGACACAAACAAAGAAGCAGACATACCTTTAACTACAAGGGGAAGTCAGAAATGAATACCTCATTTTTTTTCTTTAAATAAGTTGATAACGTGATTAATTAAAATTTGGCGTGACTCCGTAAGTTTATGGAGATGTAGCACTGCTAGATAATAGATTCATTGCAATAAATAAACTGAAGGAAAAATGTCATTGGCTGTTGAAAAGCGATTTGGTTGACCACCAACTGCAGTGATGCCACACAAGATTCAGCAAGTAAAAGAGATCATTTGTGAGAGACTGCCAGATAATAACAGATAAATTATGTTGCTTGCTCTCTTCTAGTAGACCAGTAAAGGCAATGTGATGATCACTATTGATAAAATGGGCTATTCCAATGTTTGTGCATGCTGGATACCAAACATGTTGACCAACCTGAATAAAAGACAAAGAAACAATAGCCTCTGATCCATTACAGTGTATTCAGCATGGAGGAGAAAGTATTTCTTTTCAAAAATTTGGCTCAAGATTTTTAAAATACAAACTGAAAGCAGAAGATGATGCTTAAGTTATCGAAAGGCCTCCTACAAAACTACACTGCTGATTATTGAGGATGGTTGAAATCTCAGGTACTGTTTTACATTTCTTAAAATTTTAAAAATTTGTCTGAAGATGACAGTTGGGTTATTTTTTTTTTAAGCTGAGACTAAGATGCAGTCAATGGAATATTGCTAAAGAAGAAGAAAAAAAATGAGACTGGCAGGAAATGTTATGACAACAGGTTTTTGGAATACGGAGGATGTGATTCTGGTTGATTATTTGGAGCAGGGGTCTACAATAAATTTTGTCCAAAATGTCAAACCCTCAAGAAGACTAAAGTTCATCTTTGGCTATGGTGAATATTCTTTTTTGCATGATAATGCAACACCACACATTAGACAATATACCACTAATGATATTGTTAAAATTGATTTCCACCTGTTTAGGCCACTAAAGGTAGCTAATCATAGACATTACTTTGAAGAAGAGGAAGCCCTGAAAAATTTCACAAGTCTATGGCTGAGAAATAAGGACTGTGATTTTTACCACACTGAGCAAAAACTGTGGGAAGAAAATGTAGATTGTATTGAAAAGTGGAAAATTAATTGTGAATGTTATGGCTATAAGAATTAAATGAATCGTGATTTCTTCTTACCTCATACTTCTATGTTTTTTTAAACACAGCACTGCAGTATCAGCGACCATCGTCACCATCCTCAGCTGTTTTCACGATGTTTTGGATGGTGACGATGGTCGCTGATACTGCAGTGCTGTGTTTAAAAAAACATAGAAGTATGAGGTAAGAAGAAATCACGATTCATTTAATTCTTATAAATTAAACCTCATAATGTTAAAAATTCCCAAATTTATTATATAAATGTTATGGATATTATTCTATGTAAATTTATTTAGTATTCTTATAAATTAAAGGAAAAAATAGGAGGTATTAATATATATCTTTCCTAACTCCAATATAACTTGCAAACAATTATTTAACTTTACTTAAGATTAAAAATTAAATAATGTATGTAACTCATTCATTAATGTATGTAACTGTTGGTATGTTTGACAGTTAACTGAGGTGGAGTTTGCAGATTTATATAGTAGTGCAATCTTATAACAAATGGAGTGACTTACCCAACACAACTCTGTATGTCTCTCCACAGACATGCACAATCCATGTCTTGATAGCTTTACTCTGTATTTCTGAAAACTGCTTGTAACTCTTTCCATTCACCACCAGCGAGTATGAGTAGGAGAAACCACCCACTGGCTCCACCTTGATGATGCAGCGAGCAGTTCCCACTGTAAAAATCTCATCACCTACCAGCTTGAACATCCAGTCCCTACGCACCACCTCCTGGAGAGAACATTTGTTTCTAAATTAATTATAACTTGGGTTTAGATGTTTATAACCTTAAAATGTTTGAAATATGCAAGCAACTAATGTATGACCTTAAAAATAGCTTAATATGACAAAAAAAATGACCAAAGATATTAATTTAAATTCTATTAATATATGTAATTGCTATATTATTTGAATCCATTATTTTATCATTAAAACACAAGTTCCAGTTTTCCTTATAATGGTTTGCTTCCATATACAGTAGAGGGTACATTTTTTTTTTATTCACAATATTACTATTCCTATAAAGAACAATAACCCATATTAAGCTAACTGTGGATAAACCAACAGCTGTTTGTCATAATTAAAATTAAATAATACTTTTTTTTACATACCTATTTAAGAAAAATTGTATCACCTCATATCCTTCTTCTTATTAGACCAGTTTTGGGACTTAATTAGATTCCATCATCAGTCAGATATTACATACTTATTTTCATTCACCATTTATAGCAGTAATACAGTATATTGCCAAATGCTTCTACAAATTCTTGAAGAAAAATCTTTTCCAGTTTTCAATCAAAATGATCTTGTATTATGAAAAACTTAATTCAACATCACAAGATGTTATGGGAGCATATTTAAATAGGGTGAAGTCATTTCACTCTAATTGTGTTTTATGTGAACTAAATGACTCAACAAACTGCTGGAAAACAATTCCCGAACAATTTTGATTAAAGATACATCAGTGCTGCCAAATTCCAACACCATTTTCTTTAAATCTTCATGGTTCTTACAGTAATACTCAACTGTATTCAGCCATGTGTCCTACTTGGTAGTATTGATTGGGAAGAAAGTAGAATGAAATGAATCTTTAATTTTTTCACTCAACAATTGACAATTTTTTTTTATATTCAATGTATCCACATCGGGGAAATTAAGTCATATATCCTCCACATCTCTATGTAAACAAGAGCTAAGCAAGTTAAATGCACCATTTTTCGATACATATTCTTATGCCTTTTGTGACTTTTCCCATGTAAGGTGCTGCATCTATTAGGAACAACAAAACACATTAACACTTTGATTCATAATTCATGGCAACAATCTTTTACTTTCGAAAAATGTGCCAATGCAGTAAATTTAGAGTTTAAGTTTGAAACTATATTACAAGAACTTCTTAATATTGTCAGCAGATGGAGTATGAGGGTACTAGTCTACACATGATCACATTCCCTATATTAGTTGTCTGTTGATAACAGTACATAATGGAGGTAACACATGGTGAATAAAATTCATACATCACAAGACAGCCTTTCTCTGAAGTTGTAATGCATGAGAATGTCATGCAGAGCTATGGTGAACATTGGGTAAACATGCTATATTCTATCATACAGTGGCAAGTTGGATAGGGACTTTTAAATGGGGAAGATAGTCAACTGCGACTTGCCTTGCAGTGGACATTTTGTGACAGCTTATAAAGATGTATTGGTGTTAAGTAGTGCCTCCTGGTGGCTTATCTCTGTTTAATATTCGCATGTATTGCACCCATGGAGAAAGGCTGTCTTGAAGTACGAACTCCTTTCAACTTTGGTTACCTCCATTATTCACTGCTATCGACAGACAACTGATACAGGGAATGTGAACATATACACAGGATCATGACCTGGTGCCCTCATACCCTACCTGGTGACATGAGAAGTTCATGTAACATACTTTCAAATGTATACGCTAAAGTTTCTGCATTGACATAATTTTGGGATATAATACAATTATGTATCAACACTCATAGCTAACAACAGTAAAACCAGATCTTCATAGTTCCATTAAGATTTAAAGATAGCAGCAATGTCTATCAGGTTAGAGTCCAACCAAAGATACAAAATATTTCCAGGGCAAGAGAGAATGTCAAACTTCAAAGACCAGATACAACAATAGCCCTTGTAAAAAAGTCACAATATGGCTGCTGTTGTATTAATAAGCTGTTAGTTTATGCTGATGATGTGGTACTATTGGCCGATAGTGAGGAGATACTAAAGGACAACACGCACACACTATTAAGTAACACTAAGAAATTAGGACTAGAAGTAAATATCAATAAAACTAAATATATGGTCACACATAGAAATACATTATATAATGGAAATGGACAGCTAATGACAAATGAGGGAAATTTTGAGGAAGTGGCTGAATTCAAATACCTAGGAACAATAATCACAAATAGGAATGAGATGCACAAAGAAATTAAACATAAGCTCAATTCTGGAAATGCTTGCTATTATGCATTGCAGAGACTCTTGATGTCCCAACTCCTTTCAAAAAACGTTAAACTGAAAATATATAAAACTATTATTCTACCAGTTATATTATATGGGTGCGAAACATGGATTCTTACTTTAAGGGAGGAAAGGAGATAACAAGTACTTGAGAGTAAAGTTCTTAGGAAAATTTTTGGACCAAAGAGAGATGAACAAACAGGTGAATGGAGAAGACTACATAACAATGAACTACATGGTCTTTATAGGAAGCCAGATATAATAAGAACAGTTAAGTCTCGTAGACTGCGATGGGCAGAACATGTTGCACGTATGGGGAATGAAAGACTTGCATGGAAGCTTCTTGTAGGAAAACCAGAGGGGAGGACGCCCAGTTGGTAGACCAAGAATGAAGTGGAAAAATAATATTAACTATGATTTGAGGGAAGTAGATTATACAGGAGATGATTGGAAAGCATTAGCTCAGGATAGGGAAGTATGGAGAGCTTATGTCCGCGCGGCCATGAACCTACGGGTTCGATAGTGCCAGTGAGTAAGTAAGTAAGTAAGTAAGTATATGGCTGCTGTTGTTAAAGCAATAGTAAATAGCATTAATGAAAAAATAATTTAAAAATAAAGTTGAAAATGGATTTTACATGTAAAGAGTATGTATCAAATGATTCCCGGTCAGACCATAGGAATTTTTCCTTAAAGGGAATTTATTCCTATGGTTGCCCATGATCTGGAATTTAGGTTAAGAACTCTCCTGGCACTCCATTATCATTTATCATCCATTATATCATTGGAGTAACATAAATCTGCCTTCCCAGTGCCCCACCTAAGAAATAGATTACAATTCCGGAGAGAAGCCAGAAATATCATAAAAGACAACCTGATGGCATTGAAAAAAAAAATTGTAAGAGTAACAAAGAAGAATAGGTTTAAAGTATATATCAAATACAATTTTCAGAAAAGCAAAATATATTAGGTTTAAAACAGAATGACCAGGTGAACAGAGACATACAGGGAAAAGGTTGGAAGAAGAACACAATATTAAGTTATGAACATAACTGGAACAGGTTTTGCATCTAGGCAACTCATAGCTTTGAAAACATATTTTGATGATATGATATATCAGGAAGCAGCATAACAATATATGCTCACCTTGCCATCAACTCGAATAATTCTTTTCCCAGAAGTTGTTCCATGATCAAACTCTATGCGATGCACTCCATCACTGAGTGGCACATCCCAAAATGCCACCAGATCCCCTGTCATTTCTGTTTTTAACAAACAAATATATATTTTTTTAACCTATCAACATAGTTTTAACAAAATTGTTGTAAAACAGAGTCTTACTTACTGTACCTGTTATATTATGAGAGTAAACAAAATGTGTCACATGCTGCAAAAGAAATCAATAACTGTGTGGAACTAGCACCTGCTGTAGGAGTCATTCATATTTAATTATAACCACCTTCATACCATTATTTTAACATAAATACGAAAATTAAAAAAAGTATAGTGCAATGTTCCAGTTTCCATAATCTTAATTAAAACAAAAATCGCGCCAGATTCAACAATACCGTACGTTTTTTCGAAGTGAAAGGACATAGAAGTCCACAACAATTAGTGTTCTTAATATTATTAACCAATCAGACACTGCAGTATAATGTATAAACAATATGGCGGTTATTTCACATCCAAAGAAAATTATATTTAACTCGTTTAATCTTACGAATCTCTATTTGAATTAAATAAAAAATAAAACAGAAAGAGTCATAATTTTTCCATATTGCCGATATTTATAACATAATTTTATTATATGTCACAAAAAGTCCAATTTATAAATTAAAGAAAATAATGTAGGCCTACTACTTACAAATATTTTTACGTCCGAAACTAACAATAAGGGCCGCCGAAAAGAATTCTTAGTATTTTTTACTTAATTACGATCTATAAAAGCTCAGGTCAATAGCGTCGCAATTCAAATCTGGGCGTGAAATAACAAATACATTTTGGCCAGATATATTTTTTTTAGAGTACAGGTTCTTTTGAGTACCGTAAAACTTCGACACGAGACGCGCAACTTTATTTTCTTAAAAATCTAAATACGCGCCCGTCCGAGTTTAAAACAGCAAAGCTCAGAACAAGAGACAAGTATGGTAACCACTAGTCCACCATGATAACAGAAGGAAGTAAATTATTGGGCCTATAATGAATTAGCTTGTTTGATATCATGTCCTGTTTGTTCATCGTAAGATCAAAATATTTGTAAAACAAATGTAGAAATTTATCAAATTTATATTAATATTGCTGGTGCACGCAGTGCCGTCTTAGGCCTTGGTGTAAAAACTGATGCAACCCCTAGTCGACTAAACCAAACTAGATTTTTAATCAACCGACCAGAAGTGTTTTATGGGCAATGCTCTGAAATCTGTGGGGTGCCAATGCCCTCGGACACACACACATTTGGGGCCCTGTTGGAAAGTAAAAAAAACGTGAATGAAAAAAACATTTTTCTGCTGTGATCTTATATTTATTATAAGTTAATTGGTACAAATCATATATACATATGTTATTAATTAGATAAGTATGCTGCTGGTTTGAATTGGTTACGATTACGATAATGGTTTCCTTCGGGATTTCTGTTGTGCAAAATCTTCTATTATATCCTCAAAGTATATTTTTAAATGATATCGCTTTCATGCACATAATTCACAAATTAGTTAGTCGTTCTTGTAACATTGTTGTTCGTAATTTATTTTTTTATTCTCTTTAACTGTGAAAATGAGCGCTCTCGACTGAAATTGGTAACCATTAAGGAAAGGAATCTTTTTTGTAGCAACTTCAACACTTGGAAAAGTTTGTTCTAATTTTATCAGACTTTATTAGGTTATTAAGTTGAGGTACTCAAATCCGCTGATTCCATTGCTATGTTCTTTAAAAACTGCCTTAAATGAAAACATTCTTGATTTGAGCTCATATCCATTAATAGACATTAATGATATATTTATTATAGACATTACTGATAGAATTATTATAGACAGTAATAGAATTATCTGCAAATCCTTTGCATTCTGTCAACTCGTCAGAATCGATTGTTATTAACTGACGAGAAAACTAAAATTGTCAATTTCTTGGTATGCTGCCGAACGATTTTTTAAACGTGCATATAATGTGTCGATTATAGGAATAAACGTATCTAGACATTTTTCTTTGTCTTTCAACTGTACAGTCTCTGATGACCCTTCCAAAAAAGGAGTGTGCTGCGAATTATTTTTCTTTTAGACTTATCTTTATCATCAGCATTTGGATTTTTTTTAGCAGCCGATTCATACTGATCGAAATTATTGCTTGCTTTATTGACATAATCGATCAGAGACGCGTAAAGTTTTATTGTAGCGTCCATGGTCATAGTATTATTCTGTAAATTTAAGCTTATTTTATTCATAATTCCCAAAAAGACCATTCCATATCTCCGTTAGAAAAATAGTCTCTAATTTTTTTTTGCTATACTTTAAGCTTCGTTTCTTATTTCTCCTTGTTTGATTGATGTCACTTGCAATATTGATGCACACTTCCAGAAATATTTAAATAACCATTTTGAAAGTATTAATAGCATTAGCATGTGCAGACCATCCAGTATCCGAGAGAGACTTCAGGACATTATTTGCACCCTAACGTTCTGTCAATTTTTTTCCATCGCTTGGTCGAAGCCGAGAACAAATTGAACAATTTTTGGATAAACAAAGTATGCTAGTGTTTTGGAAATACATTCAACAGCCTCAACACACATTAAATCTAGCAAATGTTCCGCACATGAGACAAAAATTGCAAATTCACATTTTTCTTTTATTCTTGACTGAACACCATATTAATTTCCAGCCATATTTGATGCATTATCGTAAACTCTGCCCACGACAATAATAGGAATATCAAGGAATAGGAATAATAGGAATATCAAGGCTTTCAAAAAAGTTTAAAATGGTATCTGCTATGTATTGTGAATTATGTTCATCCATAGGCAAAAATCTCTCAATAGGCTCTGTCTTTTATGTATATAACGACGAAGGTCAGTTGGTCAATGTGAGAGAGATCTGATATAGAATCCACGCTAATAGAGTAGTATTTGGCTGATTTTAGTTCGTTAACAATTCTTTTTAAAACTTGCTGTCCCATTATATTAATAAATTCATTGCAAAAATTTGCAGACAAATATGATGTACTTCCTTTTCCACGATTTCCGCAGTTTCGTATATGATCAGCAAGAAAAGGATCGAATTCACTAATCAGTTCTAAGCATCCCAAATAATTCACATTATTACGAGACCCCAATATTTCATTATAACCAGGAAAAGCAAGACCTCTTGAAGCCAAAAATTTCACTGCAACAATTCTTCTAAGTACATTCTTCCAATAATTGACTTCTCTATTATACTGGAACAACCACTCATCCAGTAGTTTTGCTTCTTGCGATATACCGATAATTCATAACTAATTGCCTGTGCTATAAACTGTTCTCATGCTCTATTAATAAATTACTTATAGGCTATGCTTCCAATCTTTATATCCATTCGGAGAACTCAAATTATGACCAGTACCAGTAGTAGTATTAAATAGACGGCAGCAATAACAGTACACAGATTTCTTCGACGATGAATAAAGGGGTCATTTTCTTTGTAAAGACTCACCATTCGTCAATTTACGGGTGAAAATATTTTTAGTCAGGTATATAATTTTTGTTTTACCGCTTAAATCTGGAAAACTTGTGAAAGTTTCGGAGAAGTCGCAATTTTTATTTTCGAAAAACTATGACCCTTTTGAATCCAGATATCGCACACTTCCTCCGTTAAAATTTAATCACAGTACGTTCCAGGATCAGGAGATACATTTTCCAAGCTTGCAGTTATTAACTAACAGTAGCTTGAAGTGGAGGGTTCAACATCTGATGTGTTTGTCTCTTTTGTCACATGTAAGCACTTTTTCCCGTTGATATTCTTCTGAAGAAGTATTTTGATCTTGAGGTGATGAGGATGAAATAACAGTCAGCCATTTGTTTTTTTTTTTTTCAAGCGTAAAAAATGAAGTGAGTTTAGGAACTGTTTTGATTATACATTTTTTGAGCTGCAACTTTTTCTTTTATGTGAACCACTTAAATATGTTCTTTTCGACACAATGAAATTATTTATAAACGAAAACGTCAACAATTCAATTATCTTAATTTCTATTAAACAAAATAAAATATATGTAACTTATAGGTACGGTATTGTATAGACTATGCAAACTGACTTTGCAATCGGAGTGTGGTTTGTGTAGGTGACCGCTAGATGTAGTTTAGCTATTTATGCTACGAGACACATAAGTGGCCAATTATTGTGTAGATGAGTTCGAGAACGAATCGATGGGCGGTGCTGTGTCACAAGAGAACGAGAAGAGATTAATGTTATCATCCCAAGCGTAGCGTAGTGTAAGCGAATACATAGGTCTTTCGGGCCCCCCTATGCCCTTATGGTAAAGACAGCATTGGGTGCACGTATGAAAAAAAAAATATATATTGATATAACTTGCGTCTTCGGTACTGAGGAATGTGATATCATTTTAGATTTTTTCAAAATTGTTTCTAGGAATTTATTTTCGATTAAATGTCAGTCTATTGGGAAATAAGATAAGATGCAATAAAATTAGACTATTGAAAGCCCATAGTTGAAATCGCGATAAGCGAAAGAAATCACGCCTTGTGACGCAAATCTTAGATAAGCGGAGTTTATCATTTACCTGACAGCAAAAATAAAAGTGATTATCAGAACTCGACAGTGCGTGAGGTGAAGTTACATATTTTTTTATGTTAACATGGAAACTCTTATAACAAGGTATGAATATTACATAGCTGTCAAGTATGCCTTTTTCATAAATTTTTTCTTTATTTTTAAAGGCGAGTTTAATTAGATATTTATGTTAATTACTAAGAAATTGGGAGTGGAAGTAGATATCAATAAAACTAAATATACGGTCACACGTGGAAAAACTTTAATTAGGCTAATGGAAATAAACAGTTAATGACAAATGAGGGAAATTTTAAAGAAGTGGCTACATGTAGTAGCAGTTGGAGTTTATTCGACTAGATACAGGCTTATACAAATGTTATTTACAAATGGATCGCACGGGCATCATACCATACGTGCTGTTGACAGTCCGTATCAACAAATTAATGTCTAGTGTTAGGCTTAATATAAGAAATGGATAACATTAAAATTCAACAATTAAGCTAAGTAGGCCTAGAATAATTTAGTATTAATATAATTACACTTTGTTTAGATATTTATTTATTCAGGAATGAGAGTTGTTCTCACTCTCCGCGTCTTGTCCAGAAATCTGCCCACGTATATACAATTTTCTAGTTTACCATGCCAATCTATCACGATTTTAATTTAGAAATATTTCCGGCAACTTACGCCTCCAGTATTCCAAATCATTACAATTTCTAGTAAGTTATATGTATTTCATTTTCAGAGCTCCTGCACATTAGACATAATCGGATATCGTAATCGTCGAATATTTTAAGAAATGTCTATACCTCCAACCAAAACCAAGAGAGCCCTGATCTCTTTTCTATTCCTAGACTATAGGCTATAGGTGTTATTTTTCCTCTAACCCGTTTTAGGTCTCTGTGAAAGCACAGTGAAGGTTTTCCGTACGATCTGCGAGGATATATTGTTGCCTTTGATTATAGGAAGGAAACCAAGGAAGATAAACATGAGGATTAAAGATGAGGTCATTGAGCAAGTGGAGAGTTTCAAATACTTGGGTTGTACTATCAGTAGTAACATGAACTGCGGTCAAGAAGTAAAGCAGAGGATAGCAATGGCAAAACAAGCTTTTAACAAGAAGAGAAACATTTTCTGCGGACCTTTGGCAAAAGAATTACGGAAGAGGCTAGTGAAATGCTTTATGTGGAGTGCAGCATTGTATGGTGCAGAGACTTGGACATTACGACGGAATGAGGAAAAACGACTGGAAACTTTTGAGACGTGGATATGGAGAAGGACGGGACGTATAAAATGAACAGACAAAATTAAAAATAAATATGTGCTGGACAGAGTGGGTGAAGAAATAACAATGCTGGAACTCATAAAGAAGAGAAAAAGGAATTGGATTGGTCACTGGCTAAGAATAAACTGCCTGCTGACGGATGACCTAGAAGGAATGGTCAATGGAAAGAAAGGTAGAGGCAGAAAAATATATCAGACAATAGACAATATTAAAATAAAAGTAGGCTACCTTCTCCTGATTTTTCTTCTTATATTCTTGCGATTTTCGCTCCCCTCTTTCCATACCCTATCTTTTGAATTCCCCTCCTAACCTTCTGTGCTCTCTGAATTTAAATACCTAGGAATAATAATTACAAATAGAAAGAGGCGCAGAAAGAAATTAAAAGAAGAATTCTGGAAACGCCTGCTACGAGTTGCTATTATACATTACAGGAACTCTTGCCACCCCAATTTCTCTAAAAAAAGTTATATGTATGTATGTATGTATGTATATATATATATATATATATATATATATATATATATATATATATATATACGAATGTATGTATATCTGTCCTTTATAGACTTCTAAACCGTTCAACCAATCTTCATGAAAATTTGTATATACAGAGTTTCAAATACGGCGAGTGTTTAGCCCGTTATCTATTGTTCTAAAATCATTAGGTGTAGGAGTTCACCTGAAACGAACATTTAAAAATCGCTCTAGCGATCGCAATTTTCGATGTTTCACAACAAAACTCGGAATATCCTATTAAAATAAACTGAGGTATGTATTATCCAAAAATCAGCTAAATCAGACCGTTAGAAGTCAGGGTTTACTTGAAATTGGAAATTAAAAAAAAATCCTATACGACTGGACCGATTTTGATGATCCTTGGACGGCTTAGATTCAAAATTGGATCTTCTAAAACCATTACGTGTAGAATTTCACCTGAAGTGACAATTTAAAAAATCGCTCTAGGCCTCTAGCGGTCACAATTTTCGATGTTTCACAACGAAATCTCAGTATGTCCTATTAAGAAATAAATAATAGTTTTAAAAAACTAAAAGAACACGCTTTATTAGAAAACTAAAAAATGAAAAATAATTTTAATTTCCAATACGCTTGGGATAAAATAAAGCGGTCAACAAAAAAATCATCTCCAACACATATAGAATAAAATTAGAGTTATCAACAAAAAGAAAATAATTTTACCATCAAAAGCGTGGGGTGCTCTATATCAATTAATATATTTGATAATAAACAGATATTGGTAAAAGTAAGCTTCTAAGAAGAAAATGTAAAAATCATAAAAAGCACCCACGCTTTTGATGGTAAAATTATTTTCTTTTTGTTGATAACTCTAATTTTATTCTATATGTGTTGGAGATGATTTTTTTGTTGACCACTTTATTTTATCCCAAGCGTATTGGAAATTAAAATTATTTTTCATTTTTTAGTTTTCTAATAAAGCGTGTTCTTTTAGTTTTTTAAAACTATTATTTATTTTTTAGTTTTAATATTTTACAGAATAAGATAAAAATGTAATATCTTTAAATTCGATACTATTGTAGTATGAGCTAAAAGTAAGACTCTTCTATTAAAAAAAACCCCTCCCAGCCGGATTTGAACCAGCGACGTATGGATTACTGAAATTATATACCACTAAGAGTTCACTTGCTCTACCAACTGAGCTCTTACAACGATTGACTAAAAACTCGACAAGTCCGCAACCTATTATACCAGTTTCCATTTTTTTGATTTTCGGATGATTCTGGCCAGGATTTTAGAAACAAAATATGAAATTATTGTAGTCACGGGTCCTCTACACGTATACAAAGTTTCAAGTCAATCCAATGTTTCTAAGTGGGTGAAAATCGCGTTGAAAGATTCCGTTACATTGATACAAAAACACTTTTTTTGATTTTCTGATGATTATGGCCAGGATTTTAGAAAATAAATATGAAATGATTGTATTGTCACGAGTCCTCTACAAGTATATAAAGTTTCAAGTCGATCCAATGTTTCTAAGTGGGTGAAAATCGCGTTGAAAGATTCCGTTACATTGATACAAAAACACTTTTTTTGATTTTTTGATGATTATGGCCAGGATTTTAGAAAATAAATACGAAATTATTGTATTGTCACGGGTCCTCTACAAGTATACAAAGTTTCAAGTCGATCCAATGATTTTAAGTGGGTGAAAATCGCGTTGAAAGATTCCGTTACATAGATAGATAGATACAGGTCAAGCTAATATAAAGCGTGTAAAAACCGAGGTTACTTATCCAATAAATAATAGTTTTAAAAAACTAAAAGAACACGCTTTATTAGAAAACTAAAAAATGAAAAATAATTTTAATTTCCAATACGCTTGGGATAAAATAAAGTGGCCAACAAAAAAATCATCTCCAACACATATAGAATAAAATTAGTTATCAACAAAAAAAATAATTTTACCATCAAAAGCGTGGGGTGCTCTATATCAATTAATATATTTGACAATAAACAGATATTGGAAAAAGTAAGCTCTCTAAGAAGAAAATGTAAAAATCATAAAAATCACCCCACGCTTTTGATGGTAAAATTATTTTCTTTTTGTTGATAACTCTAATTTTATTCTATATGTGTTGGAGATGATTTTTTTGTTGACCACTTTATTTTATCCCAAGCGTATTGGAAATTAAAATTATTTTTCATTTTTTAGTTTTCTAATAAAGCGTGTTCTTTTAGTTTTTTAAAACTATTATTTATTTTTTAGTTTTAATATTTTACAGAATAAGATAAAAATGTAAATATCTTTAAATTCGATACTATTGTAGTATGAGCTAAAAGTAAGACTCTTCTATTAAAAAAAACCCCTCCCAGCCGGATTTGAACCAGCGACGTATGGATTACTGAAATTATATACCACTAAGAGTTCACTTGCTCTACCAACTGAGCTCTTACAACGATTGACTAAAAACTCGACAAGTCCGCAACCTATTATACCAGTTTTAATTTTTTTTTTTATTTTCGGATGATTCTGGCCAGGATTTTAGAAACAAAATATGAAATCATTGTAGTCACGGGTTCTCTACACGTATACAAAGTTTCAAGTCGATCCAATGTTTCTAAGTGGGTGAAAATCGCGTTGAAAGATTCCGTTACATTGATACAAAAACAAGTTTTTTGATTTTCTGATGATTGTGACCAGGATTTTAGAAAATAAATATGAAATTATTGTATTGTCACGGGTCCTCTACAAGTATACAAAGTTTCAAGTAGATCCAACGTTTCTAAGTGGGTGAAAATCACGTTGAAAGATTCCGTTACATTGATACAAAAACACTTTTTTTGATTTTCTGATGATTATGACCAGGATTTTAGAAAATAAATATGAAATTATTGTATTGTCACGGGTCCTCTACAAGTATACAAAGTTTCAAGTCGATCCGATGATTTTAAGTGGGTGAAAATCGCGTTGAAAAATTCCGTTACATAGATAGATACAGGTCAAGCTAATATAAAGCGTGTAAAAATGAGCGAAATTCGACAATTAGAAGTGGAAGTTCACTTGAAATCAGAAATTAAAAATAGCCTAAACAACTGGACCGATTTTGATGAAATGTTGTGTGTGTGATTGAGTGGTCCCTGGATGGTTTGGATTCACAATTGGACTCGGTAAGTGGCGCTGCGATCGGGTAATAGGAATTTTTTATGTCAGATATGTAGTCATCTACATAACTGACATATTCCGCGCGACAACAATGTGACGTCATAATGCACGCTTCTTGAGCCACAACAGATGGCAGTAAGGAGTTTTCTTGCGAACTTATTAATTAGTGAATTTTATGGTAAAAAGTAACATATTTTTATCGTCCGGCTATGACGCGAGAATTGAACGTTCGGGCAAGACAACGTCTGCCGGGTAAGCTAGTAATAATATATATATATATATATATATATATATATATATATATATAAGTAAAGTAAAGTGATCCCACAACAGGCCCGGAGGCCCTTGGGGTAGTAGGAGGTTAAGGCTCCCACTTTTTCTAGACAATCGGCACTTTATGTCAGCCCTGCGTGACGGCCGCCTTTACCCCCAGAACAAGCGTCTGGTACTCATTTCCGTTAGAGGCTGAGTCGACCCCAGGGCCATAGTGCCGCCAGAAGGTTTGGGTCAGTTTAAAAATCCTGACCCCACCGGGACTTGAACCCTCGACCCTCCGGCTTGTAGCTCAGTGCGTTAACCACTACGCTATGGCGTGCCCCCATATATATATATATATATATATATATAGAATGGTTATTCTTATATTCTGGATGTGAAACATAGTATCTTATTTTAAGGACGGAGAAAAGATTATGAGCATTTGAAATTAGTTCTTAGGAAAATTTTTGGACCAAATAGAGTAAAGCAGACAGGTGAATAGAGAAGACCACATAATGGTGAGTTACATGACCTTTATAGTAAATCGGACGTAATGAGAACAATTAAGTCTCATAGAATGTGATGGGCAGAACTGTGGCACAGAGGGGAATGAAAGAGGTGCATGAAAAATCTTGTACGAAAATCAGAGGGAAAACGCCCATTAGCTGGACCAATAATGAGGTGGAAGAATAACATTAACCATGATTTGAGGGAGGTAAATTATACAGGGGAAGATTGGAAAACATTAGCTCAGGACAGGGATATATACAGAGTTTATGTCTGTGCAGCTATGAACCTCTGGGTTCGATAGTGCCAGTGAGTTAGTTAGTTCAAAAAACATTATAAAGTCATGTGATGGAATATTATTTTATTGCTAGTTATTTTCTATAACCTTTTAAATTTGGGAGGTCCTGTATTCAAACATCGGTGCAGACCAACCTGAGGTTTACGATACATTGAGGTTTTTAGGGTTATTTCCAGTTAAAATGTGAATAAACTAATATATATATCCAAAATACAGTCAACAAAAATTAATCACTGCATAAACTTACATAAACTGTGTAATCATCCATTTGCATTTTACATATAGGCCTAACAATGGAACAAAGTTGTTTCAATTTGCACTGCTAGTTGACGAAATATTTTATCCTCAGTTTCCTCAATTGTCAAGGCAAATGCTGGGTTGTAATTTGATTACCAGGATCCATTTTATCATATTCATTTTTCACCATTATCATAAAAAAGTAAGTAAGTAAATGTGAAATGGCTTTCAAGGGAACTGTCAATCACTGCATGCTGAAACCTACCTTGAAAAATTTTCCAGAGAAACATTATGATGTACAAAGGCTGTGTTCAAAAAATTATCTGCCATTTTTAACTGCAAGGCACTAAAATAAAATGTCAAATCTCTCATTTAAACTATAGGGAAGTAATACAACTCCTGTATTGGCAGACTGGAAAACCCTCACTACCTACCATCTGTGCTGCATTCTTCCTCACTCCACTCTGTGCTTAATTTGGTACAGTGGGCTGCCATTACTGGATTCTGGTATCGATTTCTGTGCCTTGCACTTTAAAACAAGATTTCTTTTTGGACACAGCTCAGTACATTACAACACTTCTCTGGGAGAAATTTCAAAGTAGTTTTGGTATGCAATGGTTGACAGTTCCCTTGTTAGATATTGAAACATCTATAAACAAAAAATTGAATAAAAAATATGAGATACTGATTTTTTTAAGTCGCTAAACTTGTATTGTTATTTAAGACAATATTTTAATTACAGTAAAAGCTCTTTATTTGTGGGGGATATGTTCCACAAATATGCCGCGAATACAGAAACCACGAATATGGAATGGTAATTTGTATGGGTATATAGGGGATACGTTCAAATGTTACAAAATAGAATTTAAATTATCAAAATAAAATCAATTAATGAGATATTTTGAACAATTTCTATTAATTATTATTATTACTGTCAGGTTTAGGCAAGGTCTTAAAATACTTAATATTTTTTTCTATTTTGCCGCTGTTAAAAGGTCTTTCAATTAAGATTGATATTCAGCTGTGAATTCCTTATTTTATCTTTGGATTTCTAGATTCTTTAATGTTGAAACAGCATGGTATAGATGCAAATGACTCGTCAATGTGTATAAACGGTTGAGCATTTCTATTTTTACTTTAAATGGCAACACTAATTCTTTTCTCTCTCGGTATTAATTTTTATTTCCTTTTACTTGACATTATAAACTGGGAACAAAGCACAAGAGACACATATTATTCAATCAAAATTATTGCAACGAATGACAAGTTGAAACAATAATATACCGATTGTGTTGATGGAGGCATTTATCAAAGTACATATCGGCACGTGAAATACGACAACAGCTTTCAACAATGAACTTTAGGGTTAGTGGCAATAAGGTTTGTTTTGATATTAATTTGTCCATTTGGTTTAAACCACTATTTGTAAAAGCCACCTTGGCACCTGCCTGTAGAAAAAAAAAACTGCTGATGGTTAATAAAGGATACTAATCCTTCTAATATGCTGACTGGATCTGCGAATAAAGACATTTTTAGCCACGAATACAGGAACTGTGTCGCAATTTTTTAACATGCGAATAATGAAACCATGAATAAGGAGCTTTTACTGTATAAATTAATGTGTCGCTCACAATAAACCATGAAGATGTACATACTAATTTCACTTCTTTCTAATTTTCTCATAGTGGCATGTAAATTTAAAATAGACATTAATGATATTTATCCATCCATCACAGAACCCAAAGCATGGAAACTGCAGTGGGTGGCATTAGAACACAAACACAATGTTGGGAAAATATTTTAATTTTGACATAAGCATGTTGAACAAGCATTTATACAATGCTCTTTTTTTCAATTATTGTCTAAAAATTAAACCATACTTTCACCTTCATAGAAAAATATTTGTTTCAATCAAATCATGTTTTTTCTTATTTTACAAGGGACTGCATGTGCTTTTATTACTTATCCTGTAAAACAATTGCAATATTCATATTTTCTGTTGAATTAGCAGCCATAATTGCTACCATTAAAGTAAACCTCTCTGCTTTTTTATTTTACTCAATAATTTGTAAACTTTCTATATTGCAATCTACCAAATTTTGATCAAGGTAAACAATGGGATCTCCAAAGAATTTTTGTGTACTTTAAATAATCTTATAATTCTTATACTGTCAGAAAGTAGAAAAGAGTTTATGGAAACTATAGAGAATCCAACTACAGAAATTAACACACTGGAATTTGATACAATAGATATAGAATTAGAAATTCAAACCCTAAAGAATAAAAAGGCACCAGGGCCAGGAAATATACTCAATGAGTTAATTAAATGTAGTCAAAAAAATTTAATAGGTAGATTGAGGGACTTGTTTAATAAGTGCATTTCAATACAGAAGATTCTTGATGAATGAAAAATAAGCTACATTGTACCAATATACAAGGGTGATAGAAGAGACGCAAAAAATTTTAGAAGACTATGTATAAATAACATATTATATAGAATATTTACAAAGTTATTAAAAACAAAGTTACAAAAAGATACTAAAGACAAAATAGGTGAAGATCAAAATGGATTCAGACCAGGAAGGTATTGCGTTGACAATATATTTGTAATCCAACAGTTAATTGAAAAACAGACTGCAGTTGGAGAAGAATCCCATTTGACAATGATAGATTTAGAGAAAGCTTATGACTCAATTCCGAGGAACAAATTATGGGAAGTATTAGAGAAATACAATATTGATATAAACCTAATAGAAATTATTAAACAAATTTATAAAGATAACTCGGCTTATGTTAAAATTGGAAATAAAAATATCTAATCCTATAAAAACCACAGAGGTCTATCATCAATTTTATTTAATATTTATGTAGAATTTACATTAATAAAATGGAAACAAAGCTGCAAAGGTATGGGTATCCCAATAGTCAACAGATTTTTCTGACATTAAAATTTGCTGATGATCAAGTGGTTTTAGCACAAGACAAATTTGATGATATGGAATTCATGATAAAAAGGTTGAAAAACACAAATGAATCATGGGGTCTCACAGAAAATTTACAAAAAAAAACAATATTTGGCAATAAATAGCAATGAAAGAGATAATTTTATATCGGAAGAAGGGATTCAAATAAAGCAAGTGAAACAAACTAAATATTTGGGAATAATTATGGATAACATTGAAGGTATAGGCATAGAATTGAATTGAGTAGCAAAATAATATCATCATTAAATTCCACATGGTGGGATACATTTGGAAAGACAAAAAAATATATTGGTAAAACATTGGTGGAATCTATTGCAATGTATGGACAATCAATAAGTACTACAAGAATAGACTAATAGCTCTAGAAATTATTTACGCAGAAGTGCCAGAAAGTCAAAATTAGAACATGTCACAAATAGGGAAATGGAAGCAGAAGAAAGCATAATTGAAAGAATTGAGGAGAGGAATTAAAGTGGTTAGGACATATTTTAAGAATGGAAGATGAGCGCTGGCCGAAGCAACTATATCAATGGCAACCAACCAGAAAGAAGAAAAGAGGGAGACCAAAGTTAACATGGAAGGAAAACGTGAAGACAGTAATGCAAACAAAAGGGCTAAGCATTGAAGATGGCTTTGGAGGTTTGGCACGGGAAGACAGCAGCAGCTGTAAAAACCTAAAGATAGATAGATAAATAATCTTAATTGGAAATTGAGAATAATCCTCTCCCCCATCTTGTAGTAAGATTGTGACAAAAATATTTTTCTTTAATTTTGGAGTTGGACAGGGAATATTTAGAAATAAAGAATTTACATGGAATGGATTAAATCAATCAGTCTATCAATTTGTTAATTACATAATTGAAAGATTTGTATCCAGACACATGCTCCTATACAAGTTGTAGTACTGTATATTTTAATATTGTATGGATAATTACAGATTGTGTATGGTAGTTATCATGTTGGAAATATTTGCTGTGAGCACAGTATGTACACAAGTCTGCCCTGACTCAGAAGTGTTGAACTGCTACAATGATGAGTATGACAGCTGTTCAGATAGCTACGTGTGGCAAGAACAAACATCTGTGTGTGGCATGTGTGGGGCTTGCCATCAATATAAAGGTATATTTCACTCTTTTAATATTTACAAACTGCGCATTTATTTTGGATAACCAATTTTCACTGTGTAGTTGTTTCCAAATGCATTCTGTATACCTCTTCCGAGCTAAGTTCCAGTTGTAATGTAAACAAACCAGATGTATAGACTGCATTTTCATTGGTCGAATAATGTCATATCTGTAAGCATGTAAGATCTCTAACACTTTAAATAAATAAAATAAAAATAATAAAATTACGTATTATCTAGCACATGTCTATGTAAGTTATATGGGAGAATCTTAAAATATACAATTACAATTTTGATAGATTAAATAAATAAGAATTTCATTTAACTTTTACAGGAATTAATCACTATAAGGTTTAATTTATGGTGAAATCAAATGTTTCTTACCTCTCCTCATACAAATCTTCTAAGTATTAAGATTTGTATGAGGAGAGGTAAGAAACATTTGATTTCACCATAAGAATTTCAATGTTTAATTCTTATGCACGCACAATGCAGATTACGTTCTGATTTCTATTGTTTTAAGATGATTGCTTTCTATAGAATTTCTTAAAAAGCTGAAAAAGAAACTATTTGAAAAAGAGAAACAAATTATTTTGAATGTTTTCAAACAATTTAGTGAAAAATATCCCTGATTAGCCATTGAAGATGTGGTGAATATAACATCAGAATTTACAGGTGAATCAAAATGGAGCATAAATTCTGCTCATAATGAAATTGCAAATAAAGGATATCTATCAACATCTATTGCTGTGGTCTCGAGGTAGTGTGCTGCCTTGTCACCTAGCGGGCCTGGGTTCGATCCCCGGACAGGACAGTTTTTCTGGGTGAGGTTTTATCAGAGTTTTTCCTCACCTGTAAGACAAATGTCAGGAAAACTTTAAGGCCCAAACGGTCATCAAAATCATATGGCCATCGCAATGATCATAATTCATATTCATCTTAGATTAAGTTTAGGATTAGGGACTCTCCTGACGCACCACTATCATCATCATCACCCATCATATCATCGGGGCAATGTATCCCTGCCTTCCAGGCGCCCCAACCTCAGAAGTGGGTTACAAGTACGCCATGCCAGGAGAGAACACTAGAAATGTCGAAAGACAACCTGGGGCATTTGCAAAAAAAAAAAAAAACAAAAACAAAACATGAAGGAAAAAATAAACATCGGATGAGGTAGGCCCATATATATTTTTATCATAAATAAATAAGAAATGGAAGTTCCTAATTACTGATACATCTTAACCTGTATTCAGTCTTATTTACCGTTAAATATGATGTTGTCTAAGAACAATGTTCCTATCGATGACAGTTCCATACATGGTTCACTCATATGGCAGGTAAAAGTAGCACCATGGTTCCCCCAATAGATGAAGTCAGTGGAGTAATACCTTATGTTTGTTTACAGTACAACTGGAACTTAGCTCAGATTTAGTATAGTCAGTATCAGTGAATTAAAATTAGTACATCATTATTGTCAATGCTATAATTAGTGTCTAACTACATACATATCAAAAGATGACGGTGGGTCAGACACTTCGTTAGAATAGAAAATGAAAGTGTACCGAAATCAAGATTTCGATACAGGGATTACGCCATACTGCACAACCTATACGTCATCGTGTCTCCATTTCATGTGTGATCATGTGCTATCGTGCATTCTCCCCTCTCCTTGTGAACTCCCATAAAGAGCTGCGTTTTCTAACATCAGATCATCATCTGTTTATCTACAGTATGAGTCTGGTAGATATACCTCAGAAGAGCTAGTTTGGTTTGTTAGTCCTTTAGGTCAGGGTGGGGTCGCAAGGACCATGTACCCCGACCCTAGGCTGGACTAGTGTGAGTGTCATGTTGTACGCATGTTTGTTTATATTATTTCTGTATAGATGATCAATGATAGTATTATTTTCTCTGTTAAATTAATTATTTATTCATTTATTTTCAATGTTATATCTGACTATCTTTTTGACTCGCATTAAAACTTTAGTTGTCTATTTTACTTACTTAAGCCCATTCATTTAGCAGCTAGCCGATGTCAGATATGAAGGTAAATTCCAAAGCTTACTCAAGCGTGTGTGAGTTCCTCTTTCCTTAAAGCTTCCACGATTATAGCTTGTAGCTTACTGCACATTACATGTTTGATAATTTATTAAGGAAAGTTGAATTAATCTTTGCCTTTTATGGGCCCGGGCAAAGATATCTTAATTTGAGCAATCTATGTTTTCTATTCAAAAATGTATCAACAATAACGGTTTGATCCAGCACCAACACGCGGTCATCTTTGGTGCCAGATCGCGTGGTTAAAAGGGTTCAAGTCTCGGTGCAAAAGAATACCAAAAAGAGTTCTAGATGGACATTTTGGAGGGAAGCAACCAGTTGGAAGATCTAGCAATTATTGGGAAGATATGGTTGGAAAGGATGCTGTCAATGTACTCCACATCCAGAAATGGAAAACAGCAAGAAACAGAGAAGGGTGAAGGAAAGCAGCCCAAAAAGGGCTGAAGTGCTACTGACTGATCGATTGATGTAAATCTGATTCATTTAATGATTATTAAATAAAAGTTGTTTCAATCAGCACTGCCAGTTGATAAAATTAAATTCAAATTGTAACGATTAACAATGTAAAATTATTCATTTTTTATTCAGCCTTGCAATGAAGTAATTATTGATGTTCATATAATATTTCAATTGATAATCCTTGCTTGTTAGCTTGTAAAATTATTAATTAAGTTTGCTATGTTTTTATGTTATAACTCCAAGGTGCAACAGGCCTAGAAAGGCCCTTGGTCTACCAGATGCTAGCGTCACATTCACATGTGTTAATCACAGAGGTAGACAATCAAACCAGCCAGTGTAGGGGCGACACGTGGTCAGCATGTCGGGTCCCCAGCAGATATAGCAGATTGTGTCAACCTTGAGCCACTATTTATTGTAGCTATCGAAATTCCTCATGATGCTGGGTGGGCACTGGTCTCATACTAGCCGAAATTCCATGAGAAGATTTCTTACCCCATGGGGACTTGAACCAGTGCAACTCCCATAGTTCTGTGCCAAGGTATCTTACCTTAACCACTTGGCTACTGCACAGGACATGGGAAATGGATTTTTTATGTTAGTGAAAGTTGCATCCATTTTTGTGAATATTACAATTCATTTTTTCATTCATAGCATTCTGCCCAATAGCAGGTCTTTCACTGTAAACTCAGCATTCTCCACTCTTTCCTTAACAAGATTACAATATTATAGTATAATAATTAAAACATTTTGTCTGTTCATTCGTACCTCTTATAGTTTTTTTGTCAAACATATGTTTCAAGGCTTCTTAGCCCCATCATCAGCGATTACAGACTGAATTTTCTCATGTTGTTGGCCCTGATTCTTGATTCCTGCTCTCTCTGCCTCTGGTCCAATGAATTTACTAATGAGGTTCCTTTCTCCGGGAAGTAAAAATTCATAATACTTTCCTCGTTCTTATGAATTTCATTATGAATTTTGAAATTCCCGGAGAAAGGAACCTCATTAGTAAATTCATTGGACCAGAGTAAGAGAGAGCAGGAATCAAGAATCAGGATCGACAATATAAGAAAATTCAGTCTGTAATCGCTGATGATGGGGCTAAGAAGCCTTGAAACATATGTTCGACAAAAACAACTATAAGAGGTAAGAATGAAGAGACAAAATGTTTTAATTATTAAACAACCCTCGTAATGTTATTTGCTATTGTATTTTAAAATTATAGTATAATGTTGCTTTTTCCAGTTTTTAACTGGAAAAAACTGAAATGAGACAAATTAAATTATGAAATAAAGAATCTTTTACTGAGAACAAAATCAAATTGGCATTCATTTTAAAGAGTTCATGAATAATATAGCTTTGTGGTTTAGTCACCATGATAAAATATAATAATTGATACTAATATTAAAGTGTCCCTGTCAATAAATCTACCTACCTATTTGTGTTTTTTATCACTATATGTAAATCTCACTTTGCTTTTATATTAGTAGGATTGAGGGACAAAAGGGGACACAAGGAAAGTTTAAAGAAGATGGAGCAAGGACATCAACAAAGAACACCCAGCAGTTATATTCTGTCAACTTCCAACTGTTCTTCTCCAAATCCTCCATTCTAACTACTTCATTGTACTTGCTATCCACTTACATATTCTACTTTAATTTTTTTAACCTGTTTTCCCCATAACATCATCATCATTCGTCACAAATTAGGCCTTTGTAGACCTGTTTTGGCCCCATCTAGCAGTCTTTAAGAGGTCTTCCTGGTTGACGATGTCCTTTGGGTTCATATTGCATCGTCATTTTTGGGATTCTTGAATTACATGGTGTAGTCAATTTATTTTATATCTTTTGAGATTTTCTTCTACTGATTCTTCTTCTAATTGTACAAACATTTCTTCATTCTTTTTTCGATCTAAAAGAGTGTATCCTGCTGTTCTTCTGAGAAATTTCATTTCCATTCTTTTTCTTAATGTCCGACTCTCATTCCCATATAAAAGGGAGGGTAATGATAAAGCATTATATATTTTTATTCTTGTGGATTTTTGTACTAATTTAGCTTTTAATGTATTATTTATTATTCCTAAGATTTGTGTAAATTTGGTGATTTTCTTGTTCACATCTTTTTCATGTTGATAGGATATTTCACAACCTAAATAGTTTAAATTTTGTACTTGTTCTAAGCATTGATTATTGTGTATTATCTTAATTGGATCTTCTCCTAAGAATGCCATTACTTTTGACTTTTGTACTGAAATTTCCATTCCAAAATCTTTTAATATTTTATTTAATGTATATAATCCTAATAGTAAGTTTATTCTCTGAATTGCGAAAAGTAGGGTATTTAACTCTCTGCATGCCACTGGTAAAATTTTTGTGTCAGAGACTTAAATCACATCCACTGATGTGATTGACTTTGCAAGTAGTTTAAGTATATTGTCTGGCAGGTAATGGACAGAAGCATCAGAGCCGATCTAATCAGCTCATGGCTTATTATGATTCCTGATGTATAGATTAGATTCCATTTAGAAATGATTTTATTCATGTAAATATTAAATAGTGTTGGTAATAATGGGAAACTTCACGAACTCCATTATTAACATATTTTCTTTCGGATATACATTTATTTATTTTGACATTTTATTGTCAGTATAGATTTCTATTATTACATGTTATTTAAAAAAATTCTGGCCAATTAATTTTTAGTATATGATTCTATTCATAAATACCTGGATATTTTTGTTATAAATAAAACTGACGTTAAAATTAAATTGAAAATTTGTAAATTTATTAAGTATGGGAAAGTATATAAATCTGTAAGAGCCACTCATGCTTGGTCAGAAGAACATCAAATTGAAGGAAAGGCTAAATTAGGATTTGTTAATATATTTACCTAATGCCTTGTATAAAAAGCGTAGATTAATTCATTGTAGTTTATTACTTTCTTTGTATTTTTTCTTTTCGTTTTATGTATAGTAGATTCGAGCTGTTATTCCTTTTTTTTTTAATTCATTGTATCATTAATTTAATTTTAATTGTATTTAGTTACATTGTATTATTAGACATTATTTTCATTATTATTCAATATGACAGATATTAATTGTTCAATGTCTATTATTGTAATTTTTTTTTTGTATTCATATGTAACATATGTTTGTCCTGTTTAATATGACTATTATTGTAATTTTTTGTATTCATATGTAACATATGTTTGTTCTGGTGAGTGGAAGAGAAGGCCACATGGCCTTAACTCCACCAGGCTAAATAAATCTAAATAAATCTAATCTAATTTATGATTAATAAAAAAAATTAATAAAACAAATAGAAAAACCTAAAGAATTCAAGTGGAAGTAGTTCGGGGAAAAATCTACATAAAAAAAGGAGAAATTAATGAAATTTGGAATTCTCAAGAATTATGATTTGATTTGAAGATTTATCGGTCTACCAACAGATGGAGGAAGAATCGGTATCACCATAACAGAATAACCGTCGAGAAAATACTGAGGATGGAGAATAATACTCCGAAATCAGTCTAAAAAGAAAATATTATGTGAGGTGATATTTGATTAGTATTAAATATGAAATTAAAATTAAATATTTGATTGATGCAGGTTTTGATGAACTTTGTAACAGTGATGATGAATGTCAACCTGGCTATAAATGTGACTCTGGAATGTGCAAACCTGAAAGTAAGTACAGTTAATTGTTGACATTTATATTACATTCTAAATAGCTTTACATTAAAATTATTTGAATATATGTCTGGAATTATTTTTTTATAGCACAAGAAAAGCTTGTAAATACAACTCAATATTTTCTAAAGAAAATTATACAACTCTTATGTGGTTAATTTTTAAACTAGAAACATGAATATAATGGTTCATATCACTAGGATGATATAGGAATTTGATTAGGTGTTTAAACACCTAGGGTTTTGCATATGGATGGAAGTTTGCAAGTTCAATACTATTTTTAAGAAAAATTGTATTACTACCATTTGTTCACATTTTAACACATTGGTGACCGACAGCTGTGCGTTCCACCCACTCCTGCTACACCGGACATTTCTGTCAGTAGGGTGAACTTATAAATATTAAACCGCACTAGCACAGTGTGATTTTTACATCAATATATATAAGTCCATAACAATAATGCACAAGTAAATCTTTATTAGTGTTCTCACCAGACCTTCTAGTAGAAATTGAGGGTTTGATAGCGTTGGAAACATTTCCCTTTATGTAAAGGCACAGTGCAAAAGAGCATATGTAGCGAGTTTCTTTTCTTGTGTTCACTGCAAATGCGGCAAGGTTTGGAGGGGTACTTTTTTCTTTCCAGTCACAATTGGTGTTAATTTATGTTTGTTCATGTCTCAGCCTCCCTGGTGGGTCTTGACCTGGTGTCCTAGAAGTGGTTTCCTTTCTCTCTATCTTTCTTCCTCTTCCCTGTCATCTGTTCCTAACTTCACGACTGCCAAACAAGAGGCTGTTTCAAGCAAAAAACTTCTGTTTGATATTTTGTTGTTAGGATTTTGAAATTTATAGACCCTGAAAACATTAAAGAGTGCAGAATTCAGAAGCCACAATACAACTTTCTTGCTCCATTTCACTGTTTTTCTAAGGATGGAGTAATATGATAGGTACTGGTCAGCCCTGTCTACTCCCTTCACATACTTGTTATATAAGTATTCAATAGGGCACTCCTCCCACTCTCATGTTGCCTGATGCAATGTGCTAACCATTCTTATGTCTCTTTTATCTTTCCATGTTTGTAGCAAAACTTCGCCCTTACTACAAAATACACTTTCTCCTGGTTTGAGTTTATTTCCTGCTTCCACAAATGATTTTGGAAGCCCTCTGTTAATCCTCATTGTTCCACAAACTCTCGTCTTTCTTTCGAGCAAATTTTCAGCTATAGCCACACTATTACAATAATTATCCTGGTGGGCATGATGCTACATATATAAATTCGGCTCCAGAATGCAAAATAGTGTTTCTTCTAATTTTTCCCCTCTGCAACATATATTTACAGGTTACATATGTATCCCGTAATCACCTAACTACCGGCACTAAAATTCCATATTTCACCAGCCGTCTGTCTTAAAATTGTAAACAACTCTTTCTGTAAAGATGGAAATTTCATAAAAGAGAAGAGAGGGGTACAAAAACAACTAAAATTTATTTCACAATGAGAAAAAACAAAATTGCATGCCTCCTTCAAAAGCAACGAGGCAGGGAAACCATACAAAACGTAAAAACGGAAATCTCCGTGGCCCGTCACCAATGTGTTAATACTTTAAAATTAATTATCATAAAAAGGTTTTTGAATAAAAAATGGGATTTTTGTTGAGAATATCATGGTGATGAGCTTGACCAATATATATGAAAATAAATGTTTGTCAGACGAGGGCTGCCAAAAAAATTGAAAATCAGTCCAGCTAGTAGATTCTTAAGCAATTATGAAAAAAAAAGCTAATCTAATTCAAAAGCAAGATACTATAGTTTAGGCCACACATGGAAACAAGAAGTCTGATATATTGGCAAACAAAATTATATATATAAAAAAATCCCACAGAACTCTTCTAAACATTGAATAAGTTTCAATCCTGAAGCATGGATAGGCAATTTTTTAAAAAATAAATAATTAATGAGTCGCGAATATCTCACCTCATAAACTCCATATTCTTCAAAGCATAGGACTGTGGTCCTGTTTTTTGAAGAACATGGAGTGTATGAGGTTAGATATTCAACGACTCATTAATTCAATTTTTTTTTTAATTGAGGAGTTGAATGGAATATGGGCACAATTAAAAAATAAACATTTTGAGATATTAGCAATTGATATATAACTAAGTGCATAACACTGTTGTTTATTTTACTTGATACAATCAGCTGCTGAACCTGCTGTAATCGAAATATCGAAACAAAACTTTTCAGGCTGACCAACTACAAAATGGTGAGTCCAAAAATGCATTGAATGGAAAAAAGGGCAAAACATGAGTTATACCCATATTCCATTCAACTCCTCAATTATTCATTTCATATAACTCAATGATGGATAAATATTTGAAGACAAAAATTATATGCTCAGACTGGGGCTTGAACCCAGGACATTTCACACTCTAGGCAAATGCTCTAATCATTGAGCTACCTGAGCAAGTTCTAATCTAAACACAAATTTTTCTCTTACATACATTGTTAATTACATATGCCTAGAGTGCAAAAGGTCCTGGGTTCAAGCCCCAGTCTGAGCATATAACTTTTCTCATCAAATATGACTCATTAATTATTAAATTGAAAGCCTCATAATGTTATTTCCTACAATAAATTTGTGAAATAATATATATCTTTTTTTACTTATCTGTGCTCAGACTGACCCTAGGTCTACTCACATTTAATATAAAATTAATAATGGAAATTTTCCTTGAGATAAAGATAGCTACCTCCTTCCTATCTATCTCCTTCTCATGGCATTGGTTAAGAATTAGACGTTTGTGGTCTTTCATGCCTGCTAAAGGAGTTGCCATTTGCTTGTAAACTGTTCATGTTGACAGGTGATACATGTTATGAAGAGAAGCATGACTCATGTTTACAGTGGACGCCAGTGTGTGTAGGAGAGGAGTATGCTCCACGACAGTGCAAGGGAGTTAGAGCTCAAGGAAGGTGAGCAACATCCATGTATAAAAAATCTATCTATCTGTATAATGTTGTCTTCTGGAAGTAAGGTTCATGCAATCATAATGAGACGGGTCAATTGACAGTTTCACAGAAAAAAAATTTAGAGCAAGGTTACCTTCACAAATTAAGTAAAGCCATGGATCCCTATGGAAATGGGGTATAATAATAATTACATTAGATATTAACAGGACAAATTTTGTTGTAAGTAAAGAACCACTTCCTGGCACCCAAAAAAAATGCCACATTATAGGAAAATTAAGTATTAAATTGTATATTATAAATTAGATAATTAGGTTCAAAAGAAATGCCTGAATAATTAAATATAACTTTAATAAAGTTAGATTTAACACCTCACCTCATAATTTAAAATATTAATGAAAATTAAATATAATTTTGGTGACATTAATTTAAATAATTTAAATAAATTTTGAATTTAATTATATGAAAAATGGCTGAGTTGCATTTAAAAATAGAATATTCAAAAACAATATTGTTAAAGCTATGGAAATGATAGGTTCAATGTTTGAAATAATAAAATGTAGAATGTTATTGAATTAGGAAAATATTAGCTTTAATAATAATAATAAATAATAATAATAATAATAATAATAATAATAATAATAATTAATAATATCGATAATAGTAATAACAAGAACAATAACAATGATAATAATAATAATAATAATAATAATAATAATAGTACTGTAATAGTAATCATTTCCTTCACAAATGTAAAATGCAGCAGCACACTAGAAATACGTTGAAGGAAGAAATCTGCAAAGGATGAACATGGCCAATGATACAGAAAGACCTAATACACAAGCATTTAAGACATTTCAAGAAATACATAAAAAAATAGTGTATGATAAGGGGTGAAATGCAAGCGATAAAGATCAAAAACATGTAAAAATACAAATAATGTAATATTATGTACCAACTATGTGATGTTATGTGATGCATGTAATATTACCACAGTATTGGGGCATGCTGAGAAATAAATAAAAAAAATAGTAACAACAACAATAATAATAATAATGATGATGGTGATGATCATAATAATAGTAATAATAAAAAGCACTGATCCAAACCCTCTGGCGGCACTATGGCCTTGGGGTCGACTCAGCCTCTAACTGAAATGAGTACCAGACGCTTGTTCTGGGGTAAAGGCGGCCGTCACGCAGGGCTGACAACCCGGCTGACATAAAGTGCCGATTGTCTAGAAAAAGTGGGAGCCTTAACCTCCTACTACCCCAAGCGCCTCCTGAGGCCTGTTGTGGGATCACTTTACCTTACTTAAAATCAGAGTATGAAACGGGAGGGGATATTATTGCTTTTACATTTTAAGAGTACACATCAGCTCAGATCTACCTGCCTGGCCATGCTTCATTTTAATATATATATGTTATTATTATAATTTCAGATACTTTGAATTTAAACTTAAATTTAAATAGAAATTGGAAATATAAATTTAATTGTAGTAAAACATTGGGAATTAATTAGATATGAATTAAACAAAAAAAAAACTTGTCACTATTATTCAGCTAAGCATTAATTCTCTCTCTCTTGAATAATAATAAAGTTCTAGATTTTAAAAGGAATTGTTGCATTCATACTAATATAGGCACTATACTGTTCAGTAATTAATTTATATTAGTTGGTCGTTGATTCAATAAATATACATTTTACATATCTACATTTATTTATTCCTTTATCAAAACTTGGTATCCCAGAGTTCTCAATACGAGCTCAATATTAGGCCATTTTTTAGTGAGAAGTAACGGAATATTTACTCCCTCACATTTTTCTGTCTTCAAGTACATATTCTAACGGTAAGATAAGGTAAAAAACAACAATCCCAGACCCATAAAGTTATCACCTATTTTCCATCTTGTATTATGTTAAGTTTATAATGTTAGATCCCTCTAATCACTGCCATTATAACCTCATCAACCTCGAATAAAATTAATCCAGGAAATCCATATAGGGAATTAAATCCTAAAATTCCAGTCAATTGAAATTACCTTTGTATTCAAACTGTTTTCTGGCATGCTCACTACCTTTAAAAGCCCTTTGTAAACAATTACACTTATAACAATCCCTTACCATAGATATACTAACAACTAACTAACTCACTGGCATTATCAAACCTGTAGTTTCATGGCCACATGGATATAAGTTCTCCTTAGATCCCTATCCTGAGCTGTTTTTCAATTATCCCATGTATAATCTACATCCTTCAAATCATGGTTAATGTTCTTCTTCCACCTCATTCTTGATCTACCAACAGGGCATTTTCCCTCTGGTTTCCCTATAAGAAGCTTCCATGCCCCTCTTTCATTTCCTATTTGTGCCACATGTCCTGCCCATTACAGTCTATGAGATTTAACTGTTTTTATTATATCTGGTTTCCTATAAAGATCATGTAGCTCACTGTTATATAGGCTTCTACATTTGCCTGTCTGCTCATCTCTCTTTGGTCCAAAATTTTCCTGAGAACTTTATTCACAAATACTCTTAATATTTTCTTCTCCCTTAAAATAAGAGTCCATGTTTCACATCTATATAACTGAGAGAATAACAGTTCTATACATTTTTCAGTTTAATGTTTCTTTGAGAGAAGTTGAGACGACAAGAGTCCCTATAATGTATACATGCATTTCCAGAATTGAGCCTATGTTTAATTTCTTTGTGCATTTCATTCCTATTTGTGATTCTTGTTCCTAGGTATTTGAATTCAGCCATTTTCTCAAAACTTCCCTCATTTCTCATTAGCTGTCCATTTCCATTATATAATGTATTTCTATGTGTGTCCATATATTTAGTTTTATTGATGTTAACTTCCTGTTCCAATTTCTCAGTGTTATTGGTACTCAATAGAGTGTGCTTGTTGACCCTTAGTATCTCCTAGCTATCGCCTAGTAATACTACCCATCAGCATAAACTAACAGCTTATTAACATCATTGAGTTGTAGGCCTTGTTCATCCTCTAAAAATTTGATGGCATACTCTAGTCATCATCATTCTCTTATCATGTCCTCCTTTTGAAAGGTCAATTTGCATACTCTAGTATAAAATTGAATAGTAGAGGAGATAGTGCATATCCTTGCTTTAATCCATTGTGAATTTCAAAAGTATTCAAAAACTGTTTGCCAACACACACCCTAATCTTTGTGCTATTCAGACACATTCAAACAAGTCTAACTTTTTAGTAATTCCAAACTCTGGCAGGAAACTATATAACTTCTAGATGTACAAAACTTTAATATAATATAAAGCCTGTAATGAGAATTTTTTTTGCAAAATTTGTTCACTCTTTCATATCCAACTTCACAATGTGAATGACCTGAGATGTTAAAGAGCATTGTTAAATGAAATACATCTTCTTCTTCTTCCTTCCAAGTATTAGGCCAAGGCCTGTTACGATCCTATAGAAAATTTTCCCTCCAGGACGCTATTAGGGCATCCGAGGGCTAGGGAGTCTTTCCTTTCTTCCATTCTTCTTTCCTTTATTTTCTTTTCTTCTCCAGAAAAGCCTAGAGGCTATAAGATGGCAGTCCCATCATTGGTCTTGCCTTCCTTTGGCCAGCAACCAATCAAAGGGACTATTATTATGCTTTCAAGTCTTAAATGAAATACAATCTACAATTTGCAAGGTTTCTGTTAAGTGGTTATGTGAAATTCTCCAACCCACTCAACTTTTCTTGCTTCAGATTCTGAATTAAACAGATAGATGGCATTAATGTGGTCTCTCTTCAATTCACACATCACTTTGGCAGTTCACATTACGTATTATGTGAATGTGTATTTTATGTACATGAATGTGTACAGGTTATTTGGTAAGTTAATATTTGAAGATATTTTATGTGAATATATATTATGTACATAAATGTATACAGGTTATTTGATAACTTCATATTTGAAGATATTTTATAAGTATTTGTACAGTGTAGATGTGTCATATAAGGGATGGTGATGGAGCGTTCAGTAATTTGGTCTTATAATCAAAATTAATTAATCAAATATTCATAATTTTTAAAAAATTTAACAATGTTTCTTAATAATCTAGATTATTACAGTCACAATTAAAATGTGGTTATAAAAGGGCTGATGAATTTGGCTCAGAAAATTCTGATTTCAGGCTTGAAAGTACCATAAATGCACATATGTAACTGTGGTGGGGTTTGGAATTCAATCCAGGTATTTGGTGCACAATAGTGACTGTTATAAAAATTATACAATCAGCCATTTTAGTATTGAGTTTGAAAATTTTAATATTAAAACTTCCAGTTCAAATAGTTCCAAAACCATTCTATTTTATGTGATATTACTCTTATCTATACTAACATACTATTGGGATTTCAGGTGTTACTGTGCAGACACGAAAGGGGTTAGAATATTTGGAGAGCAAGTGTGGTCTAAAGCAGAGAACATGACATGTGGTAAGTAAAGATTGTTTTAATACAGAGGAGAAACTGCATACAGTGACACCTAAAAATTTGATGAACTACAATGAGCAAATCACAATGGTAGCGCTGTTTCGTAGTAACAGAATATGTAACTAAATAAAACAAATGCAAGGCACACAGCGTGTTCACTCAGGATTATGGGAAATTAGCCATTTTGTAAACTGAAATTTTTAACTGCTATCCTTTCATTCTATATAAACGGTACTGTAAAAATGATATATTATTGAAAGTTAAAATCATTACTTAGATTTTATTTTACTCTAATTCGTAACTAAATTCAAACTTGTTTATGATTCAATGTGAATCTATTTTCAAAGATAAACCTACTAGAAGTGATAAAATTCTAAGATTTGTTAGGTTAGGAAGAGTGATGTTAGTGTACAGCCACTTCCAATAAACATTTAAAAAATGTAACTTTATAATGGATTTCAAATGTACGACATGGCTAAGGTTCTTTAATAAATATTGTATACAACATAATACATATTGTATAAAATATGTGAGAATAAAGGGATTAGGTCAATTGTTCATATTTAAAAGAGCTCATAATGCACGTTTATAAATTTTAATAAACGAAAATAAATTAACATATTTTATTTATTTCCATTCTTTCCTTCTGTTAAAATTAAAAAAAAAATCTTTAGGTCTGAGAGGCTGGGTACAAATAATTCCATAATTACTCACCAGATGGTGTTGTATAATAATAATAATTTATAATTTTACCACCAGACGGTGGCTGAATTTCATATAGTACCACAAAAAAATTGAAAAAATTTAGATGTCATTAGTTCTACACTAGCGCCGCTTGTGGCATGTACGCAAAACTTGTCCACTTTCTCCTCTGGATACTCTGTGATCTTCTCTCTCAAAATGCTTTTTTAGCTTTGTTTATTTTATTTTTATATGAAACTTAAAATCAAATATTAACTATATTTTATATATGAGTACCCTATATGGTGTAATGGATAGCATCTCTTACTAGTACCACAGGTGTCTTGGAATAAAATTTTGGCTCTACCTAGAATTTTTCCTAATAAATCAAGAATAAATGCTGCAAATAATTGTTATTATGCACGTCAAAACATAGTAAGGAAAACATATAATTCACAATGCTTAAAATTCAAATTTGTAAGATGATAAAGCCTATAATGTTGTATGATCTAAATCATGGAGATGCATATAAAAGGAACTATGAAAATTAGAGGTACCAAGAGGGTTGTATCAAGATAAATGAACATAAAACAACATAAATATAATCACAATAAATCACATAAAAAGTCTTTAAGTTATAATACTGTCTTCTTCTTCTTCTTTGGCTTTCCCCCACTTATAGGTTTACCGTCTCCAGTTTCCATTTATTTCAATCATTCCAATCTAATTCTTCCAAATTCCTATCATCCACTATAGTTCTAACATAAGTTTTCCATTTCCATCTTGGTCTGCCACATTTATTTATTCCAGAGGGTGACCATTGGTATATATTTTTTGGTCATCTTTCATTTTCCATTCTTTGCACATGAATCTATAATATTGTCATTATTGATTAATCTTTCCCATAAACATTAATAAACTATATAAACCTTGACCTCCAAATATTCATTTCAATACCCATAAAATGATTTTAACAAATTATAACCTAATTAAAAAAAACTATGTTGAAATATAAGGTATATTTCATATAGACCCTTAGAAACTTCTTATATTTATATAATTTAAAGACTCAATACTACTACCAACTTCTAATTTAGATAATTCATAACCAGTTCATCCTCAAATTAAATTAACAAAGATTACAATAAATTTTAAATAAAAAGGTAAACAAATAACCCATTCATATACAATTATGTTGATGGTAAATTCACTGGGAAATTACTTATTGTGCTGCGACAAGTTGGAGGGTAGAGACCTCCTATGATTCTTTCTCGTGTCAGTGATCAGCTGTAGGGAATATATAAGTCATAGCAAGCAAGAGTGGAAAAATGGGCTTAGCAGAACTACACTGCTTTTGGTCTATAGCTGGTGAAAATAACTTGATTTTGCTGGAGTCCTCATCTACTATAAAAGTCATACTTGAGCAAATTATCCCTCCAGAAAAGTGTGTAACATTGTAATTCGTAAGACTACCTAAGAAGTACTGCTCATATGTAAGCATTCAGATTTTTATTATATCCACTGTGTTTAAAAGCAGTTTCAAGCTCTGGAAATGTGTGTCTTAGATTAGTGAACTTTAAGATGATATTGTGACACTGTGAAAGCAGTAGGTGGATTATTTAATTCTGACTGCTTTTTCTTATCTATATTTAAGATTATCAATTGCGTAATATATTAAGTTACATTCAATTGCTGAGTTGAAATAGTATGTTATTAATATATTACTAGCATGTATTTTTTCTCAATATTCATTGTTAATTTTTTGGATGTAAGAGAATCACATATATATGAGGGTGAATCAAATATAAACCGGAATTATTGTTTACAATTTTATTTAATTAACAAAAAAATACAAAACCACCACCTCATTTTTCTACATAGTCTCCTCCATTTCCAACACACTTTTGCCATCGAGTTGGCAACTTTTTGATGCCGTCCTTGAAGAATGAGAGATGACGTGTAGTCAGCCAGTTGTGCACAAACTCCTCTACCGCTGCATTGTCACCAAACCGCCTTCCTCCCAGGTCTTCTTTCAGTGGCCCAAACAAATGGTAGTCACAGGGTGACAAATCTGGACTGTAAGAAGGATGTTCCAGAGTTGTCCAATGCATTTTCGTCAGTTTTTCGAACATTTTTTGGTTCCTGGCTGAGGAACCCACCTGGCAGACAATTTTCAGAATTTGAGTTCATCACTGATGATGGCTTGAATACCGAAGCTTATTCCAACGTGTGAAGCAATTTCAGAAATTGTTATGCACCGATCCTCCTCAATAAGGTCCTGTCCAGCACAAATGTTGTCTGCAGTGATGCTTGTTCGTTGCCGTCTTTGGTGGGGCTTATTTTCCACTGAATCCCGGCCCGCTAAAATTTTTTTTGCGCCAATCATACACCTGCGTCTTTGAAAGGGTTGCTTCCCCGAACTGCGCATGGAGCCTTCTCAAAATTTCAGAAGATTTAGTGCCTTCTTTCACCAAAAACTTAATAATAATGCATTGTGCAACAGACGTGTGTACCTCTTGCTCGCTCATGGCATACTGAAGCAAGCGGCCGCTCTTCGGAGTGCGATACATCAAGATCCCTGCTCCAGACACCCCCACCAACTTCCCCTCCAAACCGCAACCTTTGCAGTTCACTACCAGAGCCTCCAGATACAAATTCCGGTTTATATTTGATCCACCCTCGTAGAAAGAAATGTTGGCATTTGTACCATGTCTCAAATGGTTAGTGGGCTGCATACCGACGTAGAGGGTCAGAGGTCCGGGGTTCAATTCCCAGTTCAGACAATTTTTATTTTCAAAAAATTAATTTATCCAGGGCTGGAACATGTTAAACCAAAATATTAAGCTTTACTGCTTATAAGTAATGAATATTCTCATTAAAAATACTTTGAATAGAAGTCATCTGATGGCGTTAATAGCTCTAGCTATCTGCCTTCAGACATAACAGAATTTATAAGTGGAAAGAAATGGTGTGTCCTGCACATCGATGTACAGAGTCAGGGCTCTGGGGTTCAATTCCCGGTTCAGATGTTAATTTTCTTTCAAAAAAATCAGTGTTAAATTTATTAAATTATGGTAATGCTTTTGGGTTTAAGTTGATTGAAGTGAAGAGCGACACAACATTCCAAGAGTATGCAGGTGCTTCACAAGTGCCTACTCTTGGAAACACATTGCTTAATTTGTCTATATATTACTGTTTCTTGATTATTTAGGAACAATGTCTAATTTATTGTTGCAAATCTATTCACTCTTGAACTGCAGATTACACTGAAAAATATAAGATGAGAGATTTTTCACCAAATTTCGGGGAGTTTATGAGACAATAGTGAGGAAAAGATTAAAATTTGTGAGTTCGTGATTAATTTTTATATCTCAACACTTAAAAATAATATTTTATCGATTTGGTGAGATTTATGAGACAGCTTCCTCCAAGATGGAATCCATTAATTTTTAATGAAAAAGACGGTGCTCTTGCAGGTTGCAGTAGAAGGGTGGAGGAATTAAAGAAGACTCGTAATGACGTGTCTCTTCATTGCAATGAACAAGGGAATTATGAGACACTTCAATGTGACGATGGACTGTGCTGGTGTGCAGAGGAGAAGAGTGGCTTGCCAACATCACGCATTGTGCCTGAAGGAATGATGACCATGCTCTACTGTTGTAAGTCATTATTAATCAAAATTTATATATACATTCTGTCAATATACGTAAAATATATTTTATACCAGAAATTTACTATTTTAAGACATTACTTGGAATACATTTTAAAAATGTCTTATATATATATAATTTATAATAGCTTATATTTTTTGAATGAGTTTTTATCTTTTGATTTTAGCTGATTACCATTCTATTTCTTATTTATATCAGTACTTGGTTTAATTCTAATAGTCAAATGGTTCATCATAGCGGATGTTGAGGCATTGAGAAAACGCATTAGATATGGCAGATGTCTCAAAAATAAACAGAACTAACATTCCTCTTAAAAAAAGGGTTTAAAATAATACATATGAAAATCAATCTAGAGATAATTTTAAATATGATCTTTGAAGTTAAAGTACCGGTAACTGAAATTTGCAAAACAATCTCACATTTGCAAAACAAATTTCTCAAAAATACATTCATTAAATCCTATAAGAAATTGTTTACCATTTGCTCTAAGGAAAATATTAGTAGAAATACTTGCAATGCCCCTTTGATTATTGTGATACTCTTTTTACAGATTTAAATACTGTTATTACCCTAAGACTTCAATGTGTTCATAATTCTTGCATAAGTTTTATTTGTGGTATTCACATATATGATCATGTTACACACCATCCCTGGAACAATTGTTGTGGCTTTGAATACAAGATCATAGAACCATCCATACCTATCTCTTCTCTGTAAAATATTACACACATCATTATCTAATTATTTATCATGCTGCTTCATTAGACTTTCTGATACACATAAATTAGATACCCGATCCTATCAGCACACTTTCCTTTACATTCTTCCTCATCACACTATCTATTACTCAATATCTTTTACTGTTTCTCTTGGTAGAACATGGAATTCTCTTTCACCCTATGTCAGGGACTGCCAAACTTTACCATCATTCAGAAACAAATTGAAAATAAAATTATTAACAGAAACATTATTTTTTTTAAACAATTAATAATTTGTTTTTCTCCATTATTTGATAAAAATAGTATTAAGATTTATCAATATTTTTACCTAATGTCTTATATATATTTTCACGTATAGTAGATATGAACTGTTATTCCTTTGTGTATATATTCTCTTATTACTTTTAATTGTATTTAATTTTATTGTATTATTAGACATTATTTTTATTACTGTTTAGTTTGACCAGGTAATTAATTGTTTATTATGTAATTTTTTGTATATAAATGTAACTTATGTTTGTCCTGGTGAGTGGAAATGTTGCGCCTACACTAGGGCCTAACTGTCATAATAATAAAATAATATAAAAACCGATAAAACATATACACAATATACTTGTTTATTATACCAGAAGATAGGGAATAAATAATCACCTTGATATGCTGATTGAAGTCACACTCAAAGTTCATACAAGGGTTTTATAAATAAAAAACGAGGGTAAAAATTATAATGGGGGCACGCCGTAGCGTAGTGGTTAAGGCACTGAGCTACAAGCCGGAGGGTCGAGGGTTCAAGTCCCGTTGGGGTCAGGATTTTTAAACTGACCCAAACCCTCTGGCGGCACTATGGCCCTGGGGTCGACTCAGCCTCTAACGGAAATGAGTACCAGACGCTTGTTCTGGAGTAAAGGCGGCCGTCACGCAGGGCTGACAACCCGGCTGACATAAAGTGCCGATTGTCTAGAAAAAGTGGGAGCCTTAA
>JASPKZ010001244.1:0-107144 GCA_030220185.1 Diploptera punctata | reverse complement strand
AAATACAGGAATATTTAAAATAATTTTACATTAGTAAATATTTTCCATTTTATGAAACCAGTACATTTCAGATTAGATTCTACTTAATTCAAGCTTTCGAAGACCTACATCAATGCCTAACAATAGACTATCTTCATGCACATTAAACTATAAAGGGAAGTTTAGAAACTACATCGGGCGATACGTAAAACGAATATATTTTCAAGAGAGAATCCAATTCCGGAAATTCACGATTTGGGCGTTGTGGGACGTCGAATTTTAACAAATATTCAGAAGTGATGGATACGATCTTATTACATTAAGAGAAACAATAGCATCAGGGCGTGCATATATTACGAAAGTTTTCAAAGTGTTGACCTCCTACTTTATTTCAGAACGTACATCGGCGGTTCAGAGCTTCAAATACAGCCGTGTGCTCAGCATTTTAGTCGCACCATGGATTCGTGCGATTAGGCCCATCTCTCATCTTACAGGAGTAGAACCCACAGAACATAACCTTGAGGGTTTGGATCCTGTGATCATGGAATGGGTCGCAGTCTACCTAACCTTGGATTTATATATGTGATGACCTGGTGGTACCGCACATTTATATTAACATTCAATGCACGGTACACAACACAAATTACCCAATTAGGATACGAATCATGGTTGTGGAGGAATGTAGTTCATGCGCAGGGAAATTAAGGCTCAGTTCATCAATCCACCTCATGCATGACAATTGGGTTGCATAATCACGTATGAGAGGCTGTAAAAAAAGCCAGCATTCATATATCTCGCTGCGGGAAAGTTAGTTCCACTGTAATTTGATTGATGAACTGATATCTGGTAGGGACTCACAACGACACAGGAACAACCTATCCTTACACATTAGTGCACGTTTATTGTGTTGGAACTGACGTCAGATATACGTGTGTTCGTCCGTGGATGCAGTCAAATGAAAACAGATCAGATGCCTAAACTTTTTTATGTCAAACGTTATCTCCAAACTGTTTATAAATGTATCCCTTGTGAGACAAGGATATAAATCCCATTCTTGAAAAGCTTTGAGGCTCTCTGCCGAACCAGTTCTTTACCCAGTCTCTCACATCCTCGCCGGATTCAAAACGATGTCCACGAATCTTTGTTCAAATCTCCAAAAAATGAAAATCGCCTTTGGAGGTATCTGCGCTGTAGGGAGAGCATTGCATGTTTCTCAACCATTTCTCTGGATCGTATTCCTCACGGAGTTGGTGGTATTTGGTCGGACATTATTATGAAGAAAGTTAACGCTGTTCATTAATATTCCAGTGCGTTTTGACTTAATGGTTCCTGTCAGTTTGTGTAAACTTCCTTCATAATGTCGTGCATTAATTGTGGCCCCATGCACGAGAAATTCAAGAAGCAGAGGACCTCACAATCGAAGAAGAATATCAACCTGACATTAACGGAAATTTTGTGTATTGCTTTGGAGTTTATCGGTGGAGCATAACCCACGAGTTCCCATTGTCCATTGTACCGTTTGCTCGTTTAGATTATATTGACACCATGATTCATAGCCAGTGACAAGACGGGACAGAAATCTTCTTGTAATCTTGTAAGCCCATGTTCCCTTAACAGAGATTTAGGCGCTCTCCCACTACAGGGAAGAATTTGAACCATACTAATTTAGTTATAATTGTTTTCGTATAGATGTCAGAAATAAATATCTTATCTCTTGGTATCGTTGCACATGACTCAGTGAAGCAGCTATTCTACTTTTTTTGTTGTCTATCAACAGATGTGGAACACTGAAAGCAGATTTGTTCGGTAAAATATTTGCTTAGCCACAATGGCGTATAGAGAACTACGACAAATGACAAATCTCTTGCACAGGAAAACGTAGATTTCTGCATTTAAGACGAATAACAGTTGAAGTGATTGTAAGAGGCGTCTGTTCAGGTCGAGTATCGTCTTGCAGTAACTTATGTCCTTTTCGGAATATATTGTGTCATTCAAGAGCACACGAACGTGACATGCTGTGTTCACCGTAAACGGCAGACATCATGCGTTGTTTGATTTCTCATCCTTCTACTTCTTGAGCGGTTAAAAATCTCACTTCAGCTAGCTTTTTTTTCTTCATCTGCTTCCACCACAGATATTGGATGAGTTGACCTCACTTTCAGAACAATAAAGTAACGACTAGTGTATAAGCAGATGCTGTAAGTGTGCTTGTCACGAGTTGCCATCAGATATCAGTTCAACAATCAAATTCCAGAGGTAGCAACTTGCCTTCGTAAGATACTCGTATACGCTTAGTGACCTGTTTTCATTTGACTCTCACTGATATTAGGACATGAAAACAATCCCAAAAAAAAGCTTTGACCCCCTCACAGCGTCCAAACCATGCATTTCCGGACTGTTCCCTACCGTATCAGTATATCGCCCCGCCTAACATATTGACATAAGTGTTGCATTTCTTGTTTGTATACACCCTGCAATGCAAAATACATTACAATTTAGAGAATATAAAAAAAATTATTTTATGTTTTATAGGAAAATAAATTCATGCTTTTAAAAGCATGAATAAATTGTGATTTCTAATTTTATTTTTAAGTCTCAATTTTGAAGGAGTAATTAAATTTTTTATAACTACTAAACATATTGTAATCTTAAATTGACTATTTAACTCATGCCACAAATGGTAGTCAATGATCAATCACGTTTCAATGAATTTTGTTTTACAACCAATGACAGTCGTGTTTCACCTCGCTCTTTATCGATTTCTCTTTATCAGCTCCTGCTTTGTGATAAAGAAAGCTCCTCCTTTTTAATGCTTGAACAGGTCAAAGCATTATTTTTCTCCAACAAATACATTGGATATAGCAAATAATGAAAAGATTCCTTGATTTTACTGAGTTGTTTACTAAAAAATAAATGAATAGCCCGTAATGTTGATTATGAAATATAGTTTGATGTGTTTCATTATTTCTCCACTTGGGTGCACTCTTACAATATTGCGATCTTATTTGGCAATAAATAATATGATCAAGCAGCAGTGAATGAACATAACCTCACATTTCTGATTTGTTTCAAACATCGCCGTTTACATTAAATATATAAATATTTTAAAATAACTATAGTTAAAAATGATTTGTGAGTAAACAGTTTAATTTTATTCGTTAAATAGTCCTAACAAATGCCACTCTTGATTTCCAAATTATCCTCACTTCTTGAGTCCTGAATTTATCGATAATTTGGAAATCACTCGTGGCATTACTTATGATAAATGCTGCTTAAATTAAAATAAAATTCAAAGTAAAGATTAGTCATTTGGAGACACTGGTTATTTCGTAATTTGCTTTAAATCGTCAGGATTTTTAAACTGACTTAAAATTCTGACGGCATTATGGCTCTAACGGAAATGAGTTCCAGACTCTTGTTCTGGGGGATAAAGGCGGCCGTCACGCAGGTTGACAACCCGGATGGCGTCTTGTCTAGAAAATGGGAGTTTTAACCTGCTGCTACCCCAAGGGTCTCCTGTGGTATGTAGTGGGATCAACTATAATAATGTCAATGGCTCTGTCATTTAATTTCTGTATGTTCAGATAGAGGGATAATCTGTACTAAATACGCACAAAAGTTGAACTTACGCAGCCTTTAGAAATTTCCTGTGCAAATAAGAAAAAATAACGATATGAGCACAGTCAAGAATATCAACATTTCGGCCTCCGTGGACGAGTGGCTACCCTCTGATTAATGAATTCACGTTTACAAAATTCAATGGATTTTTAGAAACGTAAGAGTTTCAATTATGGATTCATTCCGAAAGGAAATAAAGCCATGGGTTCCGTGTCGTAGATTTACGGCACGTAAAACAACATCAAGCCTGAAACAAGATGTTTCTGAGAAAAAAGTGGAATTTTTCATGTCCAGCTGGATGAACTGAGACACTAAAGATGTCATTGTTAAACAACTTCAAATAAAATACTATTATTATTTCTGCTACACTATTGTTCCTACTGCTGCAAGTGCTGTACTCAAGATGTTCTAACAAAAAAGAGAATATGAACAAATGCAACAGCTATTTACTATATTAAAAAATATTGAAATAACTTTACACTCATTTTTGTAGGGTAAACTAATCAATAGTGACAATAACTAACTAACTGATTATGCATTGCAGAGACTCTTGATGTCCCAACTCCTTTCAAAAAACGTTAAACTGAAAATATATAAAACTATTATTCTACCAGTTATATTATGGGTGTGAAACATGGACTCTTACTTTAAGGGAGGAAAGGAGATTACAAGTATTTGAGAATAAAGTACTTAGGAAGATTTTTGGACCAAAGAGAGATGAACAGACATGTGAATAGAGAAGACTACATAACAATGAACTACATGGTCTTTATAGGAAGCCAGATATAATAAGAACAGTTAAGTCTCGTAGACTGCGATGGGCAGGACATGATGCACGTATGGGGATTGAAAGACGTGCATGGAAGCTTCTTGTAGGAAAGCCAGAGGGAAAACGTCCAGTTGGTAGACCAAGAATGAGGTGGGAGAATAACATTAACTATGATTTGAGGGAAGTAGATTATACAGGGAATGATTGGAAAGCATTAGCTCAGGATAGGGATGTATGGAGAGCTTATGTCCGCGCGGCCATTAACCTACGGGTTCGATAGTGCCAGTGAGTAAGTAAGTAACTAACTAACTCATTAGCACTATCGAACCCGTAGGTTCATGACCGCACGGACATAAACTCTCCATACATCCCTTCCCTGAGCTTATGTTTTTCAATCATACTAGGAGATTTCAACGCCAGAATCGACAATCAGGTAATACCAGGTGTGAAAAATGGAGAACTACGAATATAGTTTTGCTCCAACAATAAATTAAGGATTACGAGTAAAAATATACTCATTTACCATAAAATGGAATATAAGTACACTTTTCAGAATAGCAGAGGCCAACAATCAACAACGGATTATGGTATAACGAATAAACACATTGGATATCTACCACATTAGATGTGAGGACATTAAACTACTTGAATATAAACAACTACTACTACTTTCTGTTATTAAAGATTAGATATGAAGTTCCTCAACAATGAAGAATGCAACCAATTTGTGAAACAAAATTGCAATATAATGCAATTTGACAAATACGGTATCATAGTCATAAAGTGGATAAGGGCTTACAGATTTTATACCAGAAGTCTTGAAATAGCTATATAAAACTATAAAGTAGATGGTGGAAGTACCATTGATAACAGGAATATAATAAAATCTAATATTTATCGGGTATGAAGACCTATGCAACCGAAAAGTCTAAGTAAATAAATGTAGTAGCTTGAACAGAAGCAAAGATGGAAAAACTCACTTCGCAATAGTCTGAAGGCCTAGGACCAAGGGAAAAAGAATAATAATAATAATAATGATAATTATTATTATTATTCATTACTTTTTTTAAATTTATGGATCCGACTAGCCGACCACATGTTAACTCTACACTGGCTACCTCTCGTCTACCTCTGTGATTAACACATGTGGATGTGAGGCCAGCAGCCGGCCGGTAGGCCAAGAGCCTTCTAGGCCTGTCGCGCCATGGATTGTAATAGAAAAGTAAAACTATTTTTCTGGGGAAGAGTTAACCTCTGATTGGCTAATATGGAGAATGCGATTTGTTTTAAAGGTGATCTTTAAAATAAAGCCACCTTCAGTAAACTTGAGATATTAAAAAGACATGTCAGTAGACACTCTAACCTCTACAGTGATATCGAGTCTAGAATATTTAGTTTTAATAATGGGACAGTAATGTTTACATTACTGTTTTTAATATATTTCCAAAATGTTAATGTATTCAATTTTAATGAAATTATGATTAAATGTATCATGGTAAATATAATTATTACCCAATAATTTATCTTGATGATTGAGGAAAGTATTAAAAGATATAATAAATAAACTAGGAGCCAACGATGCAAGACTTCTTGACGCTACGTAAACACTTGTGTGTCCCCTGGCAACTCGGTAGGTTTACTCCTATGACTTTATGATAGGCCTACTTATGGTATTTGTCGTAAACGAATATTTCGAGAAATGGTGATATAATAATACGAACACCTTACAGGAGTTAGTGGAGCTTTCTATTACGAAATTCATAATTAAGTTTTTTCTGTTCGGGGCAAGAAATAATCCTCTATGTGACACTACGGAATTAGATGACCGTATACGGCCTGCTGACGGAATTGTTGGCGGCGCATAGTCACAAGAAATCTATTAAAGTGATTTGAATATTAAGATTTACCCTATTAACATCTTACATTATTCATATATAAAAATGGGGGGAATTGTTGCATTACTACCACACATCTCGTAATTAGACAAAATTACGCAAAGTTGTTTTCATAATTTGTGGTAAACTTATCCCAAATCGGAGAAGAATACAATTTTGTTGGTATGAGGTTTGGATTTAGAAATATAAAATGTACAAAATAACATTAATCACACAATATGTAATTGAGATAATTATCATTAGGCCACTAAAACAAATATTTAATACATTTTTTCAAATTATATTTTTGGGCGTGTATTTTTTGAAATCATCACTTCTGCTCATTTGTTTTACGTTACCTACTAAGTCACTAGCACTATCGAGCCCGTAGACTTAGCCGCGCGGACACAAGCTCTCCAAACATCCCTATCCCGAGACAATGTCCTCCAGTCATCCCCTGTACAATCTACTTCCCTCAAAAATGGTTAATGTTATTCTCCCACCTAATTCTTGGTGTATCAAGTGGGCGTTTTCTCTCTGGTTTCTCTACAAGTAGCTTCCGTTCACCTCTTTTATTCCCCATTCCTGCTACTGATCCTGCCCATCACAGTTTACGAGACTTAACTATTCTTATTATATCTGGCATCTTACAAAGACCATAGTTCACTGTTATGCAAGTCTTCTCCATTTACCTGTCTGTTCATGTCTCTTCGGTCAAAACTTTTTCCTAAGAACTTCATTCTCAAATACTCGTAATCTCCTATCCTCCCTTAAAGTAAGAGTCCATGTTTCGCATCCATATAACATGAATGGGGAATAACTACTTTATATGTTTTTAGTTTAACGTTTTTGAAAGGAGTTGGGACGACAAGAGTCCCTGTAATACATAATAGCATGCATTTCCAGAATTAAGCCTATGTTTAATTTATTTGAGCATCACATTCCTATTTGAATTTATTTTTCCTAGGAATTTGAATTCATCAACTTCTTCAAAATTTCCCTCATCGGTCATTAGCTGTCCATTTCCATTATATAATATATTTCCATGTATGAACATATATTTAATTTTATTGAGCTTACTTCCATTTCCAATTTCTTAGCGTTAGTCAATAGAGTTCACGCGTTGGCCTTAGTATCTCCTCGCTATTGCCTAATAATATTTCATCATCAGCATAAACTAACAGCTTGTTAATGACATTGAGTTGTAGACCTTCTTCATCTTCAAAGGTTTGATGGCATGCTTTAGTATAAAATTTAACACTAGAGAATATATTGCATCTCCTTGCTTTAACCCATTGTGAATTTCAAAAGTATCTGAAAATTGTTTACCAACACGCACCCTGTTCTTTGTGTCATTTATACACATTCGCATGAGTCTAACTTTTTGGTATTCCGAACTCCAGCAAGATACTGTATAATTTTCCCTCTTAACTGAGTCATATGCCCTTTTCAGGTCTACGTGTAGTTGATGTATATTGCCATTATATTCCCATTTATTTTCTAAAATCTGTCTCATACTAAGTTCCTGTCGAATTAACTGAAAGAGAGGAGAAAGTCGATTTATGTGAAAAAATAAATCACGTGATGGGCGTGCTTAATGCGCAAAGTTAGTTATATTGAGGCTTCTTTACTATTGTAAAAAGTTTGATCTAACATGAGATATAATTTTGGGGCCTTCCAATTTAGAGCCTCGAATGTTACTGCATGTAGCAACTCAGTAAGTGATTTTTATTTACTACGTTTAGTTATACCAAAATATCAATATAGATATAACATATACCCATGTGTAACTCAGAGAAGTATAAAAAACACCACTTTTCTTTTTGACACAATTTTGAGATATCAAATTCTTAGGTCGTATTGAATGTATAATCTTTTTTGTGTATAAAAGCAGTTAGTGGGGATATATCCAATAAATATATATGTCCACCGCTGTGGTCTCGAGGTAGCGCGCTGCCTTATCATGCAGCGGATCTGGGTTCGATTCCCGGTCGGGACAGACTCCTGAGTTTTTTTTTCGAGCTTTTTCCTCACCTATAAGACAAATGTCAGGAAGCTTTAGGGTCCAATGATCCCTGAAAATCATCCGATCATCATCGTCATCCTTATCATTATCATCGTCTTTCACCGGTGTGGGAAACAACGGGAAGCTACCACACCTATAATCCTCTAGTAAAGCTGTAAATCATAGCATGAACATGTTATGATTGCAGTGAAAGACCTGCCCTCGGGCAGAATTACTATGGATGTATGTATATCCACCGCTGTGGTCTCGAGGTAGCGTGCTGACTTTGTCACGCAGCGGGCCCGGGTTGGATCCCCGGTCGGGGCAGTTTTTCTGGGTGAAGTTTCATCGGGGTTTTTCCTCACCTGTAAGACAAATGTCAGGAAAACCTTAAGGCCCAAACGGTCCCCGAAATCATATGGGCATCATCATCCTTATTATTATCATTATCATCATCATCATTCACTGGTGTGGAAAGCAACGGGAAGCTACCACACCTACGATTCCCTAGTAAAGCTGCAAGCATAGCATGAAAATTCTATGATTTGCAGTGAAGGACCTGCCTTAGGGCAGAATTACTATGGATGGATGAATGGAGATATATATATATATATATATATATATATATATATATATAGGGAGTGTAAAACTTACTTGGAGTTCGTGATTTACGTGGAATTGATCATTCTTATTTTACCATCGTGATTTAAAGCTGTGAGCAGACTCATCCTTAACTGGTAATTTATTACTTACTTTTTTTTATAGAAAAAGTAACTATCTGATACACTGGCTATATCGAATACAGATATTCATGACCGCTCGGGCATAATACTCTCCATCATCCTATTATTCTGTGAAAATGGCTGAAAAATAAACTTGCACTACGCTTGATTCTTTCTGTTTTATGAGTAAGAATGCAATTCAATTTTCTAGTATTCCTACAGATATTGTGCCCATAATCCAAGAGGTATTATGTGTTATAACTGTAGAAATAAAGTCTTCACTCCAGTATATACCCATTTCCTGCGTATTAAAATTTTATAGATCTTGTTGACCTGATTTTGTCAAATTTTAATAGTTCCTGCTGCTTCAGGGATTAGTCGATTTCAAAGAGGCGGTACGAGACTATACTCTTTATTTAAAGGTTCTTAAAACACCATTTTAAAATAAAAATTATTATTTTGAATTTGCATTAACTTTTTAACTCATGCCCCAAATGGAAGTCGATGTCCAATCACTTTAAATTAATTTTGTTTTACAAGCAATCACAGTCGTGCTTCACCTCGATATTTATCTACTTTTGTTTATCATGTTAAAGAAAGCCCTTCCTTTTTAATATTCTGAACAGGTCAGAGTATTATTTTGCAGTGACTGACTTTTGAACAAATACGTTGAATATAGCAAATAATGAACAGATTCCTTCGAACTATACATTTGATAATTGTGTGTTCAATAATTGTGTTTAAATAATGATTTTACGGAGTTGTTTCCTAAAACAATAATTAATAACCTATAATGTTTGTTATAATATACAGTTTGAGGTATTTCATTTTTTCTCCACTAGGGACTAGGGTGCATTCTTACAAAATTGCGATCCTATCTGACAATAAATAATATGATCTAGTTGCAGTGGAACAAAGAAAGCACAATCAAACATTTCTGATTTGTTTTCAAACATCACCGTTTAAATTAAGTATAAACTAATTTTTGCGCGATAGTGCGTTTTGTCGTACTTACAGCAATGGCGACCATGATTGAAAGTTCAGCTTCCTACATTTCGGGATAGCCAACCTAAGTAACTATATTGTAATATTACATTTACACCCACGTGCGGAAAGTAAAACCACTGCCCTGTATGTATACTACCTACAATGTATATACAAAAAATATCCAAAAGGTAGTGTTAATATACATTATACGAAACTAATCACTGCATTTTAAATGAACTAAACTTTATTTGAAACAATATGAAACAAGAAATGCGTACTTGCGGCCATTTTATAAATAATAATGGTCTCACGGCCTTCTGTACTTTCAACTAATAAACATTGCCCACACTGTTAACGTTACTCAATTGTTTATAATGATCGCACATATTTCCAACAAACATGTTATTATTTTACTACTATTTATTATTTTGGAAACACCATCGCGCAAAAGAATAATGTACAAGGCACGTTTGTGAAGTGTTTTACAGAATCTCGGAAATTAAAAACCGAGCTTCCGAATGTGTCGATTGTCTCGATGTAGCTACCATCGGATTCAAATATAAGTACTGTCCCTACGTACAATGTTACGGTACACACGATCATCAACATCTGAAAACACACTCCGCTGACATATAACCGCGCCAGCAGATCCTCCTCTGATTACACAAGACTCTCGAAATCAGGATAATCGTGTGACACCACAGGTGTCAAGTCCGGTGAATATGCAGGCCATGCAATTGGGTTACCACGGGTTATCCACTTTCTTCAATATGATTATTCAAGATAAAAATAAGTTGGCGCGTCATCGTGTTGAAACCACAAGTCTTGACAAACGTTGAATGATACATCACCCAAGAGCTTATGCAATTGGAGCCTTGAAGGAAAATCTGTTGTACGTTAACTGTAAGTTTACTTGAACCAAGGTACGGCTCAACAACACGTCCGTCCACATGTTGATACCACATCGTTGCTGAAAGCCATGCGATTGCTTGGTATTGGGGTTTTCGTCAACTCATGTAGTACCGTAACCGTATGCACCTGGGCTGCTACCTTTATTTGCAACAATATGAACCGTCTTTGTGCTGGCGGTTACTGTATTGGATCGATACACATGAGTACAAATAAGTAACGGCGCAAGCTTACATGACGCAATATAGTTGAACTGCATAATAAATAATCATAATGCCTTCGAAAAGAGGGGAATATGAACACTGAATATATATGTTAGCTGATAATAATAAGGTGGCGAACATATTTTTTCTATTAGGTTTTTTAGCATTGCAATTTTTTTCTGATGGGAAGGAGCTGGCCTACCGCATCAACCCCGAACCTGGAGGACCAGGGATTTTTTTTTTCAGATGTCCATCCTTAGATCAGTTGCTTTCACTGCAGCTAAGAGCCAGATCTGCCCTTTAGGAAGAATTTGACAGAAAAAAATAAAATGAAATGATCCCCTCGGCCTCGAATACTCTAATACCATCGGTGTCAGAAACAACAAGTGTTCAGTCCAGAGAGACAGGATAGAAAAGATAAAAAGAGATGTGGTATGGAAGTGGAAGTAATACCATATCGGTCAATATCTCACCATGCTGACCAGTGTAATTGGAGAGTAGCCCATCCCGTCCGTTCACCATATAAGTTATACATATAAGTTATATGGTTACTAACAGCTGTACCACGTGAAGGTGGGATTGGACACTAGGAAGATGTGCAGGTCGGTTCATCTAAGTCCTAGAATTTAAAGAAATTAGAGGATCTCCTCCCTCTTAGCATCTTCCCTTTTACAATATAATCTAAATCGGATCCGAGTACAATAACGGATTAGGAAACTAATAATTCGAGAACGTACTAATCCAACGTTCAAAGGAATTCATATCTCTATTTGAGAAACAATTACATGTTTAAATAAAATTGAATATAATTTGATGAAAAAAATAAGGAAAACAACAGAATGAACTGTATACATTTAATAATATAGAGAAGCTGTGCATAACTAATAAAAAACAAGAGTTTAAACTGAACAAACCTAGATGAAGTCAATAAATACTTTAAAATGCACATCTATATTTAATATTGATACCAAGCTATTAATCCAAAGTAACATCATCTCACTCGTAACACAGATGGTATATTACAAATGGTCCAGGGTGTCAGCATAGCTCCCTGACCTTCACAAACAAAAGATAAAACTGAACCTACTAGGGATGCAACGTGCTCTCGGGATTAAGTAGATTCCTTCCGAAGCCCTTTGTGCAGGCTACGACGTCAGGAGATTGCAAAGAATAAATGAGCTTATCTCAGTGTCATGGAGTAAATATTAACATGAACAATACAATACATTGGTGTATTTGGTTTCATCAGTGAAGAGGATCTGCCGTGAAAAATTTGAGTTAACACAGCGGTACAACAAATATTTGAACAAGTGGACACATGACGAAAATCCTATGGATGAATTGCCTATACGTTCTTGGGACTGGTGACTGGTGCCAATACGTAAACACGGCAGACAATGTAATTTACAGTGAATATACGCGCTATATCGTTCGGGTATTCCTCATCGCGTCGTCTTTTTCTGGATGTACCTCAGTCTCTCAAACTCGGGATGCGACGCCGCAGTGAAGAACCACGGTTGGTGGTGAATATACCTGTCTCCACGAGTCGCTGGTAAACCATTTTAAACAGAGTGTGAAAGTGTCTAGCGGTGTGGAAAATACTGCTGATGAACAATTCCGAGCTTCGCCGTATATCATCTTATTCTCTAAACGTGTAATCAACCATTTTGAACAGCAACACCCCACCAATGAATTCAGCTCGACTTGGAGTGAACGACGGGCGACCACAAGCACTACAGCAGATACGAACATTAATTTGATTGGTGCTTTCCCGGGCACCTCATAAATTAAACTCAAAGGCATGTAAACAGACCTGTAGAGGACACATGCCATCAGGTGATCATTGAAGCCGAAAACGCTTGTAGATAGGAAAAAGTACGTTTTCTGACATGAGTTTCTATGAAAAATTTAAACTTCTTTGTCCCCATTACAAATTTTCAAAGTATTATTGGATTCTTGATAAAACCTGTGTATTAATAATAATAAAAATAAACAATGGAATTATTGCAATCAGAAATGTATTTTTTTGAGAACATGCTGCTTTAAACAAGAAACAACAAATGTACAAATCCTATAGAAGGATTAGAAAAAACACTGTCAACTATACGGAATAAATTGTTTGTAAAGTCACTGCGCGGATTCGTGGTATGCGATCCTCCTGTGAAGTTTTAGGATTGTCGTACACAATATCTTCATAACATCCCAACAAAATATAATGATTTATATAGACATTAACATTATACATTCAGCCCCAAATCATGCATTTTCAGACAAGGAACTCTCTTGAAAATTATCAGGTAGCTGTGTCATAAGGACATCATTAATTTTGACATAGTTGTTTCTAACCATACTGTACAAAAAATGTTTAACAAATAAGAAAGTGATCAGTAGGGATATATCTTCGCCTGCATTGGACTTCAGAAATTTGAAATCGCTGAAGTATACCTTATCCGCTCTTAGAGCGATCCTAAACATAAACAAACGTCAATTGTATCCTTCCGCCATTCGCCCCACAATTACTGTCACATTGACAGGGGGAGCACATGTGAAATATGTAAGACATGTGATCTTTGAATGGGGTAGATTACAAGAAAGCTGGTGCGATTTTTCACTGAACTTGTGATATACATTAAAAATAACTGTTTTTTGATCACTAGTCAAAGGTTTGCCAGACTTGTGTTTTAAAAATTTAGATGGTGACACAGCAACAGAGGACTCGACACCTTTAGCCATTTTGTAGCATCAGAATCGACAGACGTATGGCTCAAATGCATACTTAATAAACTATTTTAAATTGTAATTATTGATTAAGTATATATAGAATGTTTTCTATGTTTTAAATAATATTATTTTTTTTCATTTACGAAGAATAACAAGTATATTCAGAGGATATATTTTTAATTCAATGAAGGGAACTACTTACTCGCGTACTTATTGCTTCTACATCGTACCTCGGTGTCCATAACCAATGAAAAGAGAGCAGGTCACATGGTTTTGTTTTGATGAGGATCACTTTAAGAGCGGATAGTTTTTAGACTAGGTTGACCTAAGGCGTTCGATTCCATTTGAAAGGGCGTTGCCAATGAGCCAGACAAACATTTTCCCCCTAGAAATTCAACTTTCTTTAAAGATAACTAAGTTTTGGCAAATTGACTATACATTATTGTAGGTCCATTATTTTCCAAGAGGAAGAAGATATGTCGGACGTCCTCGGAAGAGATGGTCTTAGATCTATTAGTGAAGACGGAACAGGCAACTCTTGCCTAAACCAGGAAGTGAAGAAGAAGAAAAAGATTATTGTAGGTCTAAATCTCTAAATAAAATCTGAGAGGCACGTCGTAGCGTAGTGGTCAAAGCAATGCGCTACAAACCGAAAGGTCGAGGGTTCGAGTCCTGGTGATGCCAAGATTCTTAAATTGACCCAAACTTTCTGGTGGCACCATTTCAATCTCTAACTAAATGAGTATCAGAAGCTTGTTCTGGGAGTAAAGGCGTCTATCATGAAGGACTGAGAATCTGGCTGACATCTAGAAAAAGTGGACGCCTTAACTCCAAGGTCTCCCTTGGCGTGTAGTGGGATCACTTTATCTTTACCTTTACCTTTAAATAAAATCTGAAAATAATACTTCAAAATAAACGTAAAGTTCGTTAATTATCAAACTTGTACCATTAGGAGCGGGTTAGCCTGAAACGAAAGTATAAAATCGCTCCAGCGGCGCCATGTTTCGATTTTTCGCAATTAAATTCGATATATGCCAGTGAAATAAAAACGCTGAAGATACTCTAAAAAAATAGCGAAATCCAACTATTGGGAGTAGGGGTTTAACTATAATCCGAAATATTAAAATTATATTCACCTTAGGAATAGAAAAGTGTATTCAGGAGACATTCAATAAAATAATTATAATAGGCGTGCATACGTTATTTATATTAAAAACATATTAAAGTTCATAGGGTAACACAAGACTGCGTAAACTAAATGAATTCGTCAACAAATCGAATTTATGGTCGGAATGTGCTGGCTTACGGAATAACTTTATTTTGTTAATTAAATAATGTATATATGTATACAAGTTATGAGCGAAAGAAACGAAACTTGTGGTCATTAGTGATTTTCGCTTCAGGTGAACCTTCACTCCTAATGATCCCATTTTGTTGGTTGACAAACTTACTTTCCATAACGGACAGTTAAATGCCAAGTTTCTTCAGAAATCATTACTTATTTTAGAATGTTAAGACACACACACACACACACACACACACACACACACACCACACACACACACACACACACACACACACACGCACACGCACACGCACACGCACACGCACACGCACACGCACACGCACACGCACACGCACACGCACACGCACACGCACACGCACACACGCGCGCATATATATATATATATATATATATACATACATTTTTGTCATGGTCATTTTCAGTGTCTACTAAGTTGGATAGATGAAGTTTTGTTAAAAAAACTTTAAAAATTATTTCATCAGAACAACCTCAATAGCTTCATGTCTTTGAAATTCGCTGAAAACCAGCACACAGCGCAGTAATAGTTATAATATGATAAAATATTTTATTTAAATATACTGATCACATATAATAAAAACATCATTACAGGACCAACAATCAAAGAAATACAAAGTCTATAAATTACTGTAAAATTAAATTTATACGTATTCATTCACCATAATTTTATGGTGTTTATTTAAATAGAATTAACTGGTATGGGAATCGTACTGTTAATATATTATACATACTTGTATGTGAAACTATTACTGTGATTGAAAGCAACAGTTCTCTCTACTTAAGTTGCTATTAAACATATAAATCAGAACTATATCATATATTACTAAACTTACTGTATCAGATCTAAGCATATAATACTATATGTTCTATGAATGCAATTTTATCGCTTAAGCCTACTTGCTATTGGGTTACAGAATACTTTGGATCCAGCGATATGATCTTTTTTACAAAGAAATGTAGGATAACATTTAAAAAAAACATGGAGTTCGTTAATAAACGTAATCGGAGTATTATACACCGTGTCCCATTAAAACATCCCGCATTTTAATTAATAATAACTCTCAAACTTTGCGGAATTATGAAATGAAATTGGTATTAAAAGAAAGAGAAACTGAAAGAATTTTTGTTAATTCATCTGTCGCATGTTGGAAAATAATGCCATAAAACAAAATAGCGGTTCCTCGACAACGAGGACAAACTATTTTCTGGTATGCAGAATAATTACCGGAGAGAATATGGAGGAAATGCACCTGATGGGAAGACCATTAAGGCATGGCTTGAAGAGTTTCTGGCGACTGGAAGCGTTAAAAATAATCAGGAGGTGCTCGTACACGTATTACAGAAGAAAAATATTGAAGACATTAGAGCAGGATTTTAGAGAAGTCCACAAAAATCAATTCGCCAAGCTTCCTGGCAGTTCAATGTGCCGATATCAACTGTGTATCGAGTGCATCATAAGCGGCTTCGTTTGTACCCCTACAAGGTGCAAATTGTTCAACAAATGAAGCAAGATGACAGGCCACGACGACAGGCATTCGCTATTGAAATGCTGGATCGTATTCACAAGGACCCACAGTTTCTTGGAAACTTCTTGTTTTCTGACGAGGCGACGTTCCATGTATCAGGATCTGTTAATCGGCACAATGTAAGGATCTGGGGTACGCAAAATCCACATGTCCATCGTGAACACGTCCGGGATAGCTGTAAAGTAAACGTTTGGTGCGGGCTGATGAAGAACAGGATTATAGGTCCTTTTTTCTTCCATGAGAAGTCAATAACTGGCCCGGTATACCAAGACATGTTGAAACAGTTCTTGTACTCCGAAGTAGCTGATTTGCAACCCCAAGTAATCTTTCAGCAAGATGGAGGCCAACCACACTGGAGCCTGGATATTCGGATTTAACTCAAAGATAGATAGGTGGATTGGACGCGCGGTTCGCCAAACATCACTCCACTGGACTCCTTCCTCTGGGGGTATGTAAAAGTCAGTGTTTACGACTCCAGTACAAGATCTTCATGATTTACGAACCCGTATCCTTGACACAATTGAAACAGTACCAATGGACATGTTGGGTAGAACGTGGCACGAAATCGAATACAGATTTGATATTGTTCATGCTACTAATGGTGCACATATAGAGGTGTTTTAGTGTGTGGCAATGAAAATTCTTTGAGTTTGTGTTTCGTTTAATCGGCCTCATTTAATAATTCCGCATACTTCGTTCGTTATGATTCATTAAAATGTGAGAGGTTTGAATGGGACACTCTGTATTAAATATTAGTGGGGACATTTTTAACGCTCTTCCACTGAATTAATTCCCTCGGATGGTAGCAGGAAGTCTCATATTCAATTCTCGGTGTCGACCAAACTGAATAATGGTTCTTTATTTTATTTTTCCTCAGTTGTAGAGGCAAATGCTGGGCTGGAATCCCATTACCCCGATCCTTTTCATCCTTAATTATCTTTTCATATTTAATTGATAGTTGACATTCAATAAATTTACACAAGAAACATAAATACATAATGTTTGTGCAGCCTATACATAAATACACACAACGTGACATAGCCTATATATTCTATTGACACCTAAATAATACAAGTAATATAGACGTGATGCATTTTTGAAGCGTTTTTAGAATAAAACCGAAGTGAAAAAAGCGCTCTAGTAATAGCAGTTTTTTTTCGCAACAAAACGTTTCCATAAACCTGATAAATCGTAGCAATAAGAGTGGAAACTTATATGGAACCCAAAGTTTGAAGATTGCTAGGAAACAAATTGCGGCCGGTAGAGCAAAGTTCCAATTAGCTCAAAAGAAACATACTTTGCAAGCTTGCAAAATCAGATAATAAATTTGACTTACTGAGAAATTCGCTTAGTTTACAGAGTTCCTCGTGACGGACATTAAATTTATTCTAATTATTTAACACAAATAAATTTTATTTTAAATAATTTTTTTAGTGGTCGGTACTGAGAAGTCGGTTATGGGAAATAAAAACAGTAATTATATTAGAAATAGGAGGGAATTGAGGGAAACAGAAACTTGAAGAAAGGCTGCCCATCTCTTGGCGCCACGTACTGTTGTATCCATGCAAGAAACATGACGCCCTGCGAGGAACTTTGGCCCGCTCCCAGACTAGATAGTGGTACTACTACAGACACTGACTCATAAAATTGCGCCGACTCCTCTAAAGGCCTCAACTGTTAAAAATTGCATCGATTCCTAACCCTTGTTTTTTTTTAGAGACGAAGTGGTGGAAGTTCATATTCCTGAACTTGTCTGCACTTCTTAATATCCGCGAATCAATTCTTCTCGTCAGATGACGACGAGGATAATAATAATAATAATAATAATAGTAATAATAATAATAGTAATGATGATGATGATAATAATAATAATAATAACAATAATGATGGTGATAATAATAATAACAATAATAGTGATAATAATAATAATAACAATAATAGTGGTGATAATAATAATAATGATGATAATACTAATAGTATAATAATACTATTAATAATAATAACACGGCTCTGCAAAAAAAAACTTTTCTTTGTTCCCCTGGATATCTGAGCGAATTTCTATGTTTTCACGTGCACAGTTTACGAATATATTCATGAAAGTGTTGAATGTGCTCTAGTTTTTACGATTTTTGCGTATTTTATATCCTAAACAGTAAACGGCTTGTTACTAATAACATTTATGTTTCCAGTCATGATTTGATTTCTGCGCATTTTGTTCGCGTATACAAACATCACGTGATCTCCACTCTCACACCCCTCACTCTGCACATCGGCCGTGATCTGAGTTATTTGACTAAATTAAACTACTCACGACGTGCATCTGGATACGATAAGACAATTCCTCAAAGCGTTGGAAAAGGAAGGAAGATGTTTCAAATACATTTGTAGAAAATGCCCTAAGCTCAGTATGTAAAAGTTAAAAGGCGGAATATTTTATGGTCATCAAATTCGGCAATTGATGAAAGATGCAACTTTTATTAAAGTTATGACTGTTCCAGAAAGTGGACCTTGGAAGGGTTTTGTATTAGTAGTAGAAAATTCCCTAGATAACTATAAAGCACCAAGTTTTAAAGAAATTGTGCAAAACATGTTGACAAGCTTCAAGATTCTGGGAGCAAATATGAGTATAAAGTTACACTTTCTCCACAGTCATCTGGATAGATTTCTGAATAATTTAGGAAATTATAGTGACGAATAGGGAGTGTGCTTTCACTAGGATCTAAACGTAATGGGGAAAAGGTATCAGGGTAGATGGGACCGTCATATGATGGCAGATTACTGCTGGTCTTTAAAAACAGATTGTCCCCCAAAAATTTTAGAAGGAAATCTTATTAAAGGCGTTTCACTGAAGTATAACATGGGTTTTCGATATTTTTCCTTCTATTTACGTCGGTGTATACCAATTTTTCAAAAAAAATTGACATTATAAATATATGTTATATATTTTTTTTTTTATATTTTCCGATTTTTGTAGTGTAAAATGAAAATAAAGATTTTAAAAAACAGAGCAAATCTTCCAATATCATTGATAGTTTCATGAATTGTGAGCATAAATATTTCTGAAATTAATCTTATATCAAGGGCAACAAAACCACTCTTGACCAGTGTAATTATTATTAATATCCATCCATAGTAATTCTACCCGAAGGCAGGTCCTTCACTACAATCATAGAATTTTTATGCTATACTTGCAGCGTTACTAGGGAATTGTAGGTATGGTAGCTTCCCTTTGCTTTCCATACCGGTGAAGGATGATGATGAAGAAGATGATAATGATAAGGATGATGATGACCATATGATTTCGGGGACCATTTGGGCCTTAAAGTTTTCCTGACATTTGTCTTACAGGTGAGGAAAAATCCTGATAAAAACCTCAACAAGAAAAACTGCCCCGACCGGGATCGAACTCGGGCCCGCTGCGTACCAAGCCAGCACGCTACCTCGGGACCAATATATTATTATTATTATTATTATTATTATTATTATTAATATAATATATACTTACTTACTTACTCACTGGCACTATCGATCCCGTAGGTTCATGGCCGCGCGGACATAAGCTCTCCATACATCCCTATCCTGAGCTAATGCTTTCCAATCATTCCCTGTATAATCTACTTCCCTCAAATCATAGTTAATGTTGTTCTCCCACCTCATTCTTGGTCTACCAACTGGGCGTTTTCCGTCTGGCTTTCCTACAAGAAGCTGCCATGCACATCTTTCATTCCCCATACGCGCAACATGTTCTGTCCATCGCAGTCTACGAGACTTAACTGTTCTTATTATATCTGGCTTCCTATAAATACCATGTAGTTCATTGTTATGTTATAATATATAATAAAAATTATTATTATTCGATTCCATTCCCTATTTCTACATCATAATGTAAACTCTCCATCGACTCTGCCTTATTCTTTTTTGTTTTGGCTAACTATCTTTGGAATTCCTTATCATCTTATCCTTGATCCCGCGTGGTTTATTGTTTTGGCTAGCCGTCTTTGGAAATCCTTATCATCCTGTATCATAGATCCCGCGTGGTTTATTGTTTTGACTGACAGTATATGAAATCCTTTATCATCTTTTATTATAAATCCCGCGTGGTTTATTGTTTTGGCTAACCGTCTTTGGAATTCCTTATCATCTTGCATCATACATCCCGCGTGGTTTATTATTTTGACTGACAATCTTTTTTATTCCCTATCATCTTATATCATAGATCGCGCGTGGTTTATTATTCTGACAGACAATTTTTGGAATTCCTTATCATCTTGTATCATAGATCCCGCGTGGTTTAAGACATGGTGGATTGGTGCAGAGCTATAGGACTAACTTTGGTTTTAGTCACCATGGGAAAATTTTTTTCTCATGGAAATTCGGCCCATATGGGACCGGAAGAATTTGGGTAGGTATAACAAGTAGCGACTACAGGTTATAAGAAAGTATAACGGCTGGGGAACCATCATGCTAACCATATGTACGCCTATACTGGCTGTATGATCGTCCACATCTGTCTGTGTTGAACACGTGTGGATGTTCAGGCTGTGTGGGCCAAGTGTCTTGTAGGCCTTTTGCGCCATGAGTTTTGTTAGAAGCTTGGCGAGCCAAGAGTCTTGTAGGCCTTTTGCGGAATGGGTGTTTGTTAGGAGCTTGTATTAGGGATTATTCGTCTCACAAATAGTTTAAAAGGGAACTTACTGAATACTTTATTAAATAATGCATCATAATGAAGTTCTAGGATTAGTTTTAATATTATTTAAAAATTTTGTACTTAATCTTCCATTGTATTCCTATAGTTTCTCTGCTATAATTTTTATTATTTACAGCTCTCTCATTATCATTAATGTAATGTTTTCTATGAGGAAGGCTTATGATCTCATAAAATATTATTATTATTATTATTATTATTATTATTATTATTATTATTATTTTAATGTAATATGACAAAATAAATATTTGAACCGATTATAAAAGTTTTAATTGATGCAGCTAAGGCAATAGTTGACAAAATAAACTTGTTGTAACTACGAAGAGGAGTCACTAAGAAAAATAGTTAAAATATTAGATCGGACTATATTCGATAGCAATGTGGAGTTAAAGTTTTTGAGGACAGTATCATTAGGAGGTATGAATATTTCGGTAGAATGCCGGAAGATAGTTCGATAGTGAATATATAAGGGATAATCCCCCCCTTAAAGTAGACGAGACTAAGAAGGATCTCGTAAATTAGCCTTGATTGTCTTCTTGAATAGACACGCCTAGTAACCTACTCGAAATGTGGAGATGAATGCTAGCACATTGTATTTTAAGGTAATGGAGACATATAGACAATATTATATACGTACTATTTAATTCTACAAATTAGCCATCAAAACCAAAGATCTCGTTGGTTGTTTGTAGATATTAATATCTATCGTGACAATTGAACCTCCATCTGTTGTTTAATCAGAAGTTTCCGAACATCAAAATACCAGAAAGGATGTGCTTAATTTTCCGGGAAATTCATTGCCCTTTCTCTTCCATCATCATCATGAACAAATTCGTTTTAGGCCATGTGGCCTGTACGGTAAACCTAGCGAAGATGGTCTTGATCTTTCCACCGATGTTTTGGTCTTCCTTGGTCCCTATGTCCAGTTGGGGTATATTGGAATGCCAATTTTGGAAGTCTATTTCTTGCCATTCTTCTCAGATGATTTTTCCATTCTTGTTGGTATCTTTGGATATCTTCATTTAAACTTGCTACTCCAGTTTTCCTCTGATAGTAGTGTTCCTTTGGTGATCCAGTCTATTAACTCCTAACAATGATCGTAAGAAGCGCATTTGGCTTACTTGAAGTTTATGAGAGTTTCTTTTATTTAAAATCCAAATTTCACTTCCGTATTTTAGAGCAGCTTTTGATGTGACGTTATGTAATCTTAGTTTTGTCTCTGTCCTCATCTGTTTACCAAAATGTCTTCGTATTACCCCATTCATTTTATTATATTTTTGTAATTTTGAATCAATGTCACTCTTATACTCTGCAAATACACTTCCTAAGTAAGAGAAATCTGACACTTGTTCTATAATTTTTCCATCAATCTCAATTTTCACCCGTTGTATGTTTTTTCCACACATTGCCATTGTTTTGGATTTTGATGTGGAAATTTTCATATTATATTTGCTGGCAATTTTGAATAATTGATATGCTGCTATTTGTAAGCTATCTTCGGAATCTGATAATATTATTTGATCATCAGCATATAATATTGCTTTCTCTTCCAATTGCTAAAATATCCACTAAATGAGCATATCAACATAATAACTTGTTTTTCCTTGTAGTGTCGTGTGTTATTACTGTTACATATTCAAAACTACAATTTTGGCTCTTATTTCAATGGCGTCGGCATAAATTAAGTAGTATAAATGACTACGAAATATAATAATTTATGTTCACGGACTCTTTGTTTAATATATTTTATTTCTTAAAAAGTTTTATTGTGATTTATATAAGCACATATATTGAAAGTAAACTATCCTGAATTCTCAAAAAAAGTCCTTAAATACTGGAATGAAGTGGTAGAGATTCCCTGAAACAAGTAAATACAGAAATGAAATCGGTATGTTATTTGAATATTGCTTTAATAGTTGTTTTAATAATCATATTTTAGATTTGGCGAGTGTACCTTATCTTCTGAAACGCTCCCCTTTAAACAATGTAACGGCCTTGAACTACGATTAGAGAATAAAGTCACAAGTTCTCTCCTGTGATTTATTAAAGCATTATAATTTATTATTTTATCAGTAATTTTATGTTCTGACTGGTTAGTGTACAGATTTACTTATAGTCAATTCCATTAATATTCACTCAATATGTTCTTAATAGTTGTACACCATTTTTAATAAGGAACTGAAAACAATCCGAAAAATATCAAATCCATATTAATGAAAAAAAAACTATGTACAATAAAGTGAAAATACTCTTTATAGTCTACATGACTATAGGGGTAACAGGCTACGAACTTAATATCTATTTGCTTGAAGGTTATGTAAGTTTCAGTGTTACAAATAATAAAAACCATTTGCTTAGATCTGCAGAGCTCATTTCAAGGTGGCATGGTCGTACGTTACGAAATCAACCATTCCAAATGTTGTTATAATTTGGAAAAGTGATGTTAATACCAGAAGTAAACAACGGCCTGGTAGGCTGCATATTCTTTCCGGAAGGGATTGTCGATTTTTGAAGAGAGATATGTTTAAAAAATGACATGTCGTGAGCTCAATCATCCACGAACTGAACCGTGCTACCAGCAATGAAGTTAGAACCGTGACTATTCGTCATGAGTCGAGTAATTATGCATGTTGCCATTGCCTGATAGCTGTACACAAGCTAAACATTTCCCCAGCGAATACTGACGTTGACTGCAATGCTATAAAGATCTGAGTCACTGAACTGTGGTCCACTAGTAGCAAGCTAAACGCCAGAGGTTATGAAGACACTGAATGATTTTTTCATGCCTAGAAACACTTTGATGATAATCATTGTTTGTACTTGCATAATAACACTAGCCAACAGTGAAGATGTAACTGGAATGAAGTAAATGTTTCGTAAGTATATCGACCACACTGATAACGAAAACGACAATGAAAAGCTCGAATTAGCTCTCAATTCAAAGTTAAAGAGGGCACATTAAACCCTTTTAAACTATTATTTTGTTTAGGTTAATTTCAGGCAAGCAGCTACAGCAACATACCTATTTATCCCAGGATCATGCTTCAAACCTCATTCTCTTCAGAAAAGAACGGTCTTTAAAGGGTACCATTAAAATGCCTCTATCATGTACCCGAGGCTGGAAACATTGAGGGAAATTAGGACTTTTTCCAAAAAATCCCTTGCTTCTAAATTCGGGCCCCCTGCAACCTCCTGTGTTAACGCATAGATCTCGAAATCAACTGACACATACTAAGAGGTACATGCAATGTGTGTGCAAAATTTCAATCTTCTATGTTGTAAATGTAAGGCCAAAGTGATGACGTCATTACTCCTATGTCTCGACGCAGAAGAGCGTATTACTGTTCGTAACGTGTTTTACAATGCATCGACGCTTAAAAAAGTAAAGTAAAAAGCTTTACTAGAAAATTTTAAAGCCAATACCAACATTACTCTCGTTTGGGACTAATGATAGCTATGGGCATTAACTATAAAAGTGTTGAGTGGAGGTTGTTCATCGACTCCTCCAAAATAAGTCTCAAGTGTGTCCTACTGCATAATGGCAACATGTTACCATCGACTCCGATTGGGTATGCACCTTACATGAAAGAAACATATGTTAACATGAAACAATTGTTATTGCGATTGAACTATGACAAGCTTAAATGACAGATTTCCGAGGATCTGAAAATCATAGACATACTACTTGGGCTACAACAGGGGCTACACCAAGTTCTGTTGCTTCCTGTGCCTCTCGGATAGCCGCGCCATACCTCTTTATTATAAAAAGAAAGATTGGCCTAAGTATTAATCACTTGAACCAGACCTCACCATGTTATGCAAGAAGCACTTGTAGAATCCAAGAACGTAATCTCCCTACTCTTCATGTAAAATTGAGTCTAATGAAAAACTTCGTTAAGGCCATGGACAAAACTGGGGTAGTATTTATCTACTTGCAGCAGAAATTTCCACGACTTAGTGAGACGAAAAAAATAGGGAACTTTCGTGGATCCCCAGGTACGGAAAATTTGCAAAGATGAGCATATCAACACCATCCTGACAGATAATGAAAAGTTAGTTTCGGACGCCTTTATTCAAATGTTAACAAACTTTCTAGGAAATAAGAAGGCCGAAAACTATAAGGATCTTGTGGTAAATCTTCTGCACTGTTACGATAGACTGGGGTGTAACATGGCCTTAAAGTTACATTTCTTAAATTCCCACTTGGAATTTTTATCCTGACAACTGTGGTGCTGTAAGCAACGAGCACGAGAAACACTTCGACCAGAAAATTTCGAACATGAAAATGAGATACCAGGGAAAGTGAAGTGCATCAATGTTAGCCGATTACTCCTGGACACTAATTAGGAAATCACCAGCAGAAAATTACAAGTGCCAGGTATAGCGGTTGCGCTTTCAGTGACCTGCCTACAAGGGATAACAACAAGGTAAATATATGCCTAAGCTCATGTAGGGATAACGTAAAGTTAGCATAACTTTAAATCGAGAGCTAATCTTGCATTTTCAGTATCATTTTCGTTATCAGCACACCCGAAAACATAAAGATTAGCTGTTCCCATGCCAGTTACAGAAAAGAAAGTAAAATTTTGTTGGCTAGTGTAACTGTTCATGGCATACAAATGCGTATGTTGAGGTGAAATAATGCCGTTGAGGATATACTAGGTTGTCCGTCTCAGAGACCTAACTTCAATGCAATCCAACATCTGTGAAATGAATTAGAACAAAGAGTTTGCTCCAAACCCAAGAACCCACGCCATTATGGGTTGTCATTCCTCCACAAGCCTTCAGACACACATGTCATACTGGAAAGTCTTCTGCTAGAGTTAAGGCTGTCCTAAAGGGAAAGGGTGATCAATTCCTTATTAAAGTTCAGTACTTGGGTATTTGTCAAGGAAAAAATCTAACCATGAGTAGTTATTGAATGTCCGTACAATTTAATTCTTAGAATACACTCGGCTGTGTTGCATGAATATATAAATAAATAAATAAATAAACAAATAATTAAATAAATAAATAAATAAATAAATAAATACATGAATAAAATAAATAAATATATATATATATACATATATATATATATATATATTCACCGCTGTGGTCTCAAGGTAGCGTGCTGCCTTGTCACGCAGCGGGCCCGGGTTCGATCCTCGGTCGGGGCAGTTTTTCTGGGTGAGGTTTTTATCGGGGTTTTTCCTCACCTGTAAGACAAATGTCAGGAAAACTTTAAGGCCCAAACGGTCCCCGAAATCATATGGTCATCATCATCATCATCATCATCCTTCACCGGTGTGGCAAGCGACGGGAAGCTACCACACCTACAACTCCCTAGTAAAGCTGCAAGCATAGCATGAAAATGCTATAATTGCAGTGAAGGACCTGTCTTCGGGATGAATTACTATGGATGGATGGATCGATGGATGGATATATATATATATATATATATATACACATATTACACTATAAATATTAATATTAAATAACATATAATGTTAAAGTAAAATATAGATGCAAGTTTAGGTTGGAACAAGGTCAATTTATTAGGGTAATGATATATATATATATATATATATATATATATATATATATATATATATATACTTACTTACTCACTGGCACTGTCGAACCCGTAGGTTCATGGCCGTGCAGACAGAAGCTCTCCATACATCCCTATCCTCAGCTAATGCTTTCCAATCATTCCCTGTATAATCTACTTCCCTCAAATCATAGTTAATGTTATTCTCCCACCTCATTCTTGGTCTACCAATAGGGCGTTTTCCTTCTGGCTTTCCAACAAGAATCTTTCCTACAAGTCTTTCATTCCCCATACGTGCAACATGTCCTGCCCATCGCAGTCTACGAGACTTAACTGTTCTTATTTGATCTGGCTTCCTATAGAGACCATGTAGTTCGTTGTTATGTAGTCTTCTCCATTCACCTGTCTGTTCATCTCTCTTTGGTCCAAATTTTTTTCTAAGCACTTTACTCTAAAATACTTCTAATCTCCTTTCCTCTCTTAAAGTAAGAGTCCATGTTTCGCACCCATATAATAGAACTGGTAGAATAATAGTTTTATATATTTTCAGTTTAACGTTTTTTGAAAGGAGTTGGGACATCAAAAGTCTCTGCATTGCATAATAGCACGCATTTCCAGAATTGAGCCTATGTTTAATTTCTTTGTGCATCTCATTCCTATTTGTGATTATTGTTCCTAGGTATTTCAATTCAGCCACTTCCTCAAAATTAGCTCTCCATTTCCATTATATAATGAATTTCTACGTGTGACCATATATTTACTTCCAGTCCTAATTTCTTAGTGTTACTAAATAGTGATTATATATATATATATATATATATATGTCCACCGCTGTGGTCTCGAGGTAGCGTGCTGCCTTGTCACGCAGCGGGCCCGGGTTCGATCCCCGGTCGGGCAGTTTTTCTGGGTGAGGTTTTTATCGTGGTTTTTCCTCACCTGTAAGACAAATGTCAGGAAAACTTTAAGGCCCAAACGGTCCCCGAATCATATGGCCATCATCCTTATCATTATCATCCTTACCATTATCATTATCGTCATCATCCTTCACCGGTGTGGAAAGCAACGGGAAGCTACCACACCTATAGAATTCCCTAGTAAAGCTGCAAGCATAGCATGAAAATGCTATGATTGCAGTGAAGGACCTGCCTTCTGGCAGAATTACTATGGATATATATATATATATATATATATATATATAAGAAAGAGCAATAAAATATTTTAATCAGAGAAATTGTAAGTGTACACAAAGAGATCTGTTAATACGGAGATAAGTGCAGTGAGTTTCACTCGACCTGCGGCCGAGAGCGGGGAATGTGACTGCAAGCATTGAGTCATCAACTCGCGTTGCCCAAGCACTGTCCACGCCAGTGGCTGCAAGTCGAGTGAAACTCACTACATAATCAGCCCGATCGTTCGATTAAATTCTGCAGCTACATATTTCTCTTTAGTAAGAATAAATTGAAATCAAAACAGTGATAAGGGATAGGTCTGCATTTAGTACATACATTTCCTGTCTCTTTTTTAAGCTTCCCAGCGGAATTCTCGTCTTCCTACGTTTATAAAATGTATTATTGGCTTTCAAAATGTTGAATGTATGCGCCCAACTTCTACGATTCTATGTAATGCTTTTTCCCCTTTTCCATTTGAATTATTTTGATGATGAGGCAACTGCAAATATCTTTGTCGGTTTCTTCGTCTTTTACTTTTTTTTTAATTTTTATATTTTTATTTTTTAGATTTTTGCTCTGCTTGTTACATTGATAGAACTCGAGCGTGTTCTGTTTTAATATCAAGATCAAGTTAATCTCCGTACAACATGACGTAGACGTCTATGATTTCTTTCTTTAAGCTCGTATTTCGAAATGAATCAGCTAATTGATATTTTAGGCTCGTGTATATTCATCTCTCTGTTGTTTATACACAAGAGAAATTTTCATAAATTATCTAATTCATGTACTGATAGACGTATTCAAGTAACCCTTGTAGCCAACTGTGCTCTATCATGAGAAGATGTATCAATTGCAAATATTTATTTAGACTATTTAACTCATGCCCCAAATGGGAGTCAATTACCAATCACGTTTCAATGAATTCTGTTTTGCAGCAATGGCAGTCGTGTTTCACTTCGCTCTTTATCAATTTCTCTCTATCAGCTCCTGCTTTTGTGATAAAGAAAGCTCCTCCTTGTTTAATATTCTGAACAGGTTAGACCATTATTTTTCTCCAACAAATGCATTGAATATAGCAAATAATGAATAGATTCAGTGATTTTACTTCTTATTGTATCTTGTAAGCCCATGTATCCCTTAACAGAGATTTAGGCGGTCTCTCCTACAGGGAAGAATTTGAACCATACTAATTTAGTTACACTTGTTTTCGTATAGATGTAATTTGAGTGATTCGTGGTCAGCGTTCCGCCTCATACTGACGTCTAGGAAACCAAGTTAGTACTAGGACGGGAAAATTCGGTAAATTTTGCTTAGAGACCTTTTCATTCTGGCTTAAGGATCTTTTACGAGCCTGAAAATCTTCAGACTCGGGACTCACGGCTTAAAGTACCTCCCGGAGGACTTGCTCCTTGGATTTTTCCATCCTAAAAATCCATCGACCCCGGCCGGGTTTGAACCCGCGACCCTCGGGACCAGAGGCAAGGAGCATAACCACTAGTCCACCGCGGCCGGTAGTGATTTTACTGAGTTGTTTATTCAAAATATAAATTATTAACCTATAATGTTGATTATAATAGTTTGATGTGTTTCATTATTTCTCCACTAGAGTGTATTCTTACAATATTGCGATCCTATTTGGCAATAAATAATATGATCGCGTTGCAGTGAATATACATAACCTCACATTTCTAATTTGTTTTCAAACATCGCCGTTTACATTAACTATATAAATATTTTAAAACACCGGTAACTGTATTCAAATAATCATTTTTAGTAAAGAGCTTAATTTTATTCGTTAAATAGTCCTAACAAATGCCACCCTTGATTTCCAAATTCTCTAGATAAATTCACACCTCACTTCGTGAGTCGTGAATTATCGGTAATTTGGAAATCACTCGTGGCATTACTTATGATAAATGCGCTGAACGTGGTTGTGTGTTTACACACACGCGCGCGCACTCGTACACACGCATCAAACGAATTTACGTTAAGAGAAGTATTTTACAAAAAAGGAACTACATTTTCATCCATTATTCTAGAAGGTGTAGGTGGCATCAGTGACATAATTTTTAAATTACTACCTTCTTTTCTGAAAGGTACTGCTTTGTTTAGTTACAAGAACAGTGTCAACTTTTTCATTTCATTTTGTTGTTGTTCCGGGAGCTCTTCAATTGTGTGTTATAATTATTCAAAATTAACACTACTACTATTTACAACAAATAAATTTCAAATAATTTAGTAATGTGTTTAAAATGCTCCGCATTTACAATCTGGCAGTGGTTAAGTCGAAGTTTGAATTTTTATTGAATATTTTCAATTTTTGATAGTGGTATATATTTTTCTTTTCGGATCCTTTTCAACCCCTTCCATGTAAGACCTCTTAGGTCTCATAACAAATATTTTATATTTTAATTACTCCCTTAAAAATGTAGTCATGTGATGAGATATTGGACGATATTGCCGGTCGTTCTATAAATACCCTTCTTTGAATCCATCTATCTGGGGTCCAAATATTCTCGATCTCGAAGAACAAAATGGTAGGAATAACTGTCTAGTTGTTACTAGATTGTAAAATTTGAAATGTTTGGATCACGTAAATCGTGTAAATATGATACAAGGCAAAAGGGCAAATGGGGATGGAATTCTGTAAACAAGGTAACAATTAAAAGTTACAAACAAAAAAAAAATGGCTTTTGATAAAATCTAAACAAAAGTAACTACCTTTCAGAAATACACGAAAAAATATATGTTGTCATTTACAAACGTGTCGATAATATCACACACTGTAGAATAATAACTCAAAGTGTTGTTAAACTTTCGTAAAATATTATTTTCTCTTAAAATATTTAATTTGACGTATCTAAAGAGTACAAAGAGATTTTTTGTTTTATTAGAAGTATGTCTTGCTTATGATATATATAGTCCAGCGCTGTGGTCCCAGGTAGCGTGCTGCCTTGTCACGCAGTGGGCCGGGTTCGATCCCCGTCTCGGGACAGTTTTTCTGGGTGAGGTTTTTATCGGGGTTTTTCCTCACCGGTAAGACAAATGTCAGGAAAACTTTAAGGCCCAAACGGTCCCCGAAATCATATGGCATCATCATCATCCTTATCATTATCATCATCCTTCACCGGTTTGGAAAGCAACGGGAAGCTACCACACCTACAATTCCCTAGTAAAGCTGCAAAGCGTAGCATGAAAATGAAGTGAAAGACCTGCCCTCGGGCAGAATTACTATGGATGGATATATATATATATCTATATATATATATATATATATATTCCCCCGAGGAATATCGCCTTGGCGTGGCGGAGGGGCTTAGTACCTGATGATCCAGACGGCTTACTGAGTGAGTCTTTTGACTACCAGTGGGCAAGAGGTGAAGGGAAGCTAAGAATATTTCACAACGGGCGGATGGGGCTCGATAGTTTTGGTAGACAGCCCATCTAGGAGAAGAAGACTCCAAAATTAAACTCCCGGTCCTCCAAGTTGGGGTTGATGCAACGGGCTAACTCCCCGTTCATCGAAAAAAAAAAAGAAATGTTAAAAACCCAATGAAGCACAGCCGGACAGGATTAAACATATACGACACAAGCTACGGAAGAGGACAATGATAATTGGTACATGGAACACTCAAGGAATAAGGAATCATTCCTACATCAAAATTATGGAAAGTCTTAAAACTAAAAAAAATAAATCCAACACTGATTGAAGCAATTCAAAAACTATATTCTGAATCATATGTGCAAGTAAAAATGGGAACGTACTTGTCTAAAGGTTTTCAAACAAATAAAGGATTACGACAGGGATATCTCCAACATTATATAAGATTTATGCTAAAAAAGCTATTGAAGAATGGAAAAAGAAATGTAAACCGATGGGAATACCACTAGATGATAATTCAACAATATATACACTCCAGTTTGCAGATGACCAATTGATATTGGCTCAAGAATTTGAAGATATAGAATACCTCACTAGAAAATTAATACAAGAATATAGTTTATGGGGTTTAAAGATCAATATGGATAAATCTAGATATATGACAATAGGGGATCTTCCTCTAGAAGAAAATTTAGGGACAATTAAATACACTGAAGAATATAAGTATTTGGGAATTAAAATTACTAAAGATGGAAAACAAGAAACATAGATAAGAAACAGGATAGATATAGGAAAGTATGCTATATCTGCCCTAAATGGAATAGTATGGGACAAACATATCTTCAAAGAAACAAAAAAAACTATTTTTAATACAATAATCAGAAGCATTATTACCTATGGAGCTGATGTGTGGGCTTTAAATGCACAAATAAAAAAAAAATTACTCGCCACTGAAATGGACTACTGGAGGCGTGCTGCAAGAATATCCAGGAAGGATAAAATCAGAAATTCATATATAAAAAAAAGTGCAGGTACAATATTAAATATTAGATTTTATAAAGAAGAAACAATTAAATTGGTACGGACACATTAGAAGGATGGAAGAAGGAAGACTACCTAAGATAATCATGGATTGGGAACCACAGGGAGAAAAAAGAAGGTAGACCAAATATTAAGTGGATTCAGGGAATCAATGAAACTAAGGGGGAATGGGAAATAGAAGAAGATATATGGATGAACAGACAAGAATGGAAAAATGTGTTGAAACAAATGTGAGTTAACTGTTAACATGGGTACCGGAAAAATGTATATTAATTGTAAAAGCCGGAATAATATATATATATATATATATATATATATATGTTATATACGCCCCTTATTCGCGGGTTAAAAAATTGCGACACAGTTCCTGTATTCGCGGCAAAAAATGTCTTTATTCGCGGATCCAGTCGGGATATTAGAAGGATTACTATCTTTTATTAAGATATCGGAAACTTTTTTACTGCAGGCATGTGCCAAGGCGGCTTTTACAAAGAGCGATTAAAACCAAATGGATAAATTAATATCAAAGTAAAACTAACCTTATGTCGCTACACCTAAAGTTCGTTGTTAAAAGCCACAGTCGTAGTATTTCACGTGCCGCTATGTCCGTTGATAAATGCCGCCCTCGCACAGTGGGCCAGAAACGAAATATATCTAAAAAATATATTCACTCGCCCTCATCAATTTATCTCTTTTTTTTTACTCTAATATAATTGTTACGCGACTGTTCTTAACTTATCTGCAAAGGAGGGTATGGTTCTAATGTTTTTGAAGACGATAAAACATCGGAAGTTGCCGATAGTTAAGAACTCATCTGGTCTACATCCCAATCGCTTTGTTAGCGTTGTGTATTCAACTTCAGTGAGCTTTTCTTCTTATTCTATATGGTGACTTCACTCAAAGATTGTGATTTTATTGATATATTTAACGTTTTTCTATATAATCAGATATTATGTTAAATACACGTGGAATCATACTTTCGAAACACTATAAAAATTACACAATCATCTTATTTTAATTTGAGCTACAACGAAAACAGTTCTGAACAGTAGTACAAATGTTAGATATAATATAGAGTGATTTATGGACTTTAATTTCCGCACAATAACATGTGTGCAAATTATTGCGTTTTTTAAATTGGCTTTCTCATTACAGGAGGCGGCCAGCAACTGAGGCCTACCGTCCACGCAGAGAATTGTTTGATATAATATGAAAAAAAGTGATCTGTAGAAGTAATGATTGATCATATAGTAAATTAATTAGGGTTAGGGGATGTTAAGAAAATGTTTTAAAGCTATTAAAAAATCTATATTTTTTGGAAAGAGATTTTCTCAAACGTAGGAAGTTGTGCACGAGAAAAGAAAGGTAGATTCCTACTGAAATATCCTGATTGGTTAGAAGTAGATGACTTTCCCGTTATTAAGAATTAATTTAGAACAATGACAGTCGTTGGAAAATTCTGTTCCATCTGCTTATGGAATTGGAAGACCTAAAATATCTATCGAAGGGGCTGGAAAAAAAAATAAAAATAGCTCACTTAAGCAGGAATTCTCTCGCGATGAACTTGCTCTTGCAACAGAAATGTCTCTTCGGCCATATGGTAAACGGGATACTGCTGATGTTTTAGAGAAATTACTCAATAAAACCCAAAAATAACTTCAAAATAATAAGAAACATTACTAATCACCCTGTTCAACTCCCCTATCTTATATGTCAGACGAAACATTGTCTTTTTTCACTATGAAATATCAAAACGCAAACATATTTACATGAGACTAGGTGCCAAAAAGAGAGGTTGTGATATTTACCCACCGTGCTACTAGGGAGGCAAATTTGTTATGCTATCCTACCAAAGACAGTATTCCATCCATAGTAATTCTGCCCGAAGGCAGGTCCTTCGCTGCAATCATAGCATTTTCATGCTATGCTTGCAGCTTTACTTGGAAATTTTAGGTGTGGTAGCTTCCCGTTGCGTTCCACCACCGGTGAAGAATGAAGATGGTGATGATGATAATGATGGCCATATGATTTCGGGGACCGTTTGTGCCTTAAGTTTTCATGTTTTCCTGACATTTGTCTTACGGGTAAGGAAAAACCCCGATAAAAACCTCATCCAGAAAAACTGCCCCTGACAGAGGATCGAACCCGGGCACGCTGCGTGACAAGGCAGCACGCTACCTCGAGACCACAGTGGTGGACAAATACTGTATTAGCAACAGATATTTCAACAGAAATAAGACTATCATTTTTTTATTTAGTTTTTATTCCAACCTCTTCGAAAATTATTTTGGATCTTATAATTCCATAAGCAGATGGAACAGAATTTTCCAACGACTGTCATTGTCATCATATCATCATCACTCCAGGGATTAGGCAATTGCCCGTTCCGACTTCATAATGCATGAGCCCAACGTCTTCTAGGTCTTCCAACATCACGTCTTCCTCTTGCTTGATAATTTCTTGCTAACAATGGATATCTCTCCTTACTCATTCCATCCATGTGATCAATCCATTTCTGTCTGTAATTCTTGACTTTATCCAATAAATTTAGATTAGAAAACTGTTTTCTAAAACATAGGAAATTTTTCAACAACTGTCTAAACTCAGGTATACCAAACAGCTGGAGAAAATCTCTCATTAAAGTGCTATACAAGGTGTGTTTCGACGATATCCGGCCCGAAGGACCATGTGTTTCGTCGGCGATGTTATATAGTTGCACACAACATCACCTTGCTTGCTGCACTCAACTGTAGTTACACAGTTGGTAAGTTTTAAATCGCTGTTAGAGTTCGGCCGCTCAAGCACTTAAGCGGACCTGAAGATGGGGTACTAAGAAATAATAAAGAAATTGCCGGACTCACAATTTTGTTAACACTAATTTTATTACAGTACTTACAAGTTCTTACACGTGGTGAATATTAGCTAGAATACGAACTTCCTGGTGCACACGATTTGTAGATGATTGGAACGTGGCGTATTCAAAATCACTCGAAGTTACGTTGAAGCACGTGGCTTGAATTGAAGTTATGCAAAACTTCCTAAATATATATGGTATCTAAGAAAGCACCAAATATATGCTTAAGGCGCCCCGGTGGACCGGATGATTAGATCATAAAAGATTCCGATCTGAAGAGGAAATAGCGAGGCCTCTACCCGGAGACTGTAAAATAACACGAACACTATGGTAAACGTTTATTCAAAGAATGTCTATACAAAATGGCAACCGGAAGTTCGTCATACCGCTTTACAAAAACCTTGTAAACCAAAATGTACCTATCGACAACTTGCTAAGTACAAATAGTCAAACATATTCCCCACCTTGAGTACTCTCAACACTACAATTGCCATAGAACATATATACAAAATGGGAAAAGACAAAAGAGATAGAATACGGAGGTGAATAAGAAGCTAAGGAACAATTGAAACACAGCACATTGTAATGATTCCAAAAAACTTAATTCATTATTCTAGATAACAATAAAGCCGCACAAAGCTCAAGCCTAGCAAAATAGACGGTTTACGTTTTCAAAGGAGCTACTCTTGACTTAGCAGTTAAATAGACATACGTAAAACTTCATTTTCCATGGAATGGGATTTCACATAAACACAAGCATCCATATAAGCGCCTTCAGAAGCATCTGAAAAGCCATGAATTTCAACCCCTTAGCATTCTGAAAGCGTAATACCTTTCTTGGCACCTTTATGTTCGTTAAGAACATGAAGATTTCTATGAAGATTAGTCAATTTTTCATAGACAGTTAGAGAAGGAAGAATCCAAATGGATCATCCCAATTTCATATTTAATTGCCATAACTGTTTGTAACACACATTTACATTTGATTACCACACATGCAAAGTAGTCCCAATGGATCAAATATAGAAGCTACACAAGACAGTATTACTTCTTTTTGTGACAACTCCTAAGTTTGCCTTGAGATTGATAGTTATTTGAAAACATCAGTAGCAGGATGCCATACAATACCCAATGTTTTTACGGAATCTTCTTTGGTTAATTCCAAAAGAGAAGAACGTTCTAAGTCCTCTGACGGAACATTAGACAAAGGCATTTATATCAATTGGATGACCACTTCCGCAAATGAAAATGTACACCATCCAATATACTACTTAATTGCTCTTGGAGTTTCTGAGCCCCTTCAATGGAACTTTCCCCCGTCAGCAAGTCGTTAACATAAAAACATGAACGAAGTACTTCAGCCATTTGCGGCTGAGTTCGTTGACATTCGTTTTGCAAGTTCTACAAAGGCATCTTGTAGGAAGATACGAGGATGGAGTACAACCATATGTTATAGTAGTCAACCTATAATCCTTAATTTTCATTTATCAGGAGAATCTATCCAGACAATTGTTTGAAGATCCCTGGTCGGCAGGATGAACTTCCACACACCTATACATTTTTGCAATGTTCAGCTGACAATGCAACAAAGTAGGTTCTACACCTAAGCACAATAGATAACAAGTCAGGTTGTTAAGGACTGGACCTGTCATTAACATCGCGTTCCAAATAGACCCCATTAGAGGAAGGGACAACTAGCGTCGAATAATACTCGAAGCTTAGTAGTGGTACTGTCTTCCTTTATTACATAGTGATGAGGTTGGTAATATTTTAATGATTGATCATTTTCATTTTCTATATGGACCAACTCCATATGATGAGTAGACCTAATATACTCTTTCATAAAAGTAACATAGTCACTTTTATGTTTAGGGTTTTTATTTAATTTCCCTTCCATGTGCTTCAATCTTTTGATTAGCCATTGTTCCTTGACAAGGCCACCACAGGCGCCTTCTTCTTTAATAGGAAGCTTTACCATAAATTTTACAGTTTCACGTCTGGAAACATTCTCAGAAAAGTGCACAATGCACATGCCTATTCTTCAGGAGTTAGCACTGAACTATTCAACTCCTCCAACGTCCAAACTTATTGTGAGTTTGGAATGCAAAGAATCTAGTTTTGCTAAATTAACATTACGAGGTTTCTTTATCTTACTCTCGAGGCAAGAATCAGGAAATTTCCCTGAAAAGAATATAACCAAAGCGGCTCTCAATCAACGTTCGGAAATCCTTTCCTAGATAACACATTTGTTAGTTACAACATCCTAATACACATCTGCGCCTAGCAGTATTGAAACCTCAAGAAGCGTTCATTAAAACCTTTTCATCGCTACGACAAATCTGATCTGGAATTCTCCAGTCAGATATTTCAATTTTTCTGAGCGGCGTAGTTGTGTGTGTATGGGATTTTACCACAGCCACAATTGACATTTAATACAAAGTCAGAAAAACCCTAGATAAAAGTTGTAAATCACCTTATGAATTTACTGGAACAAAGCATTAATATTCCCTATACCTATTACGGGAAGGAACTAGAAGACTACAGCTTAGTTGTAATACCTAGCCTTTCTTTTAACTAATTCAGCAGAAACAAATGAGAGCTGACTCGCAGAATCTAAAAGAACACGAACTGGGATCACTTCCCCACCATTCGTCCTCACTCACCAACACAAGCAGTACTCAACAGTACATTGCTGCCTAGGCCGCTTAATACTTTCATTGCGGCAGTAGAAATTGATTGAGAAGCTTCAGCTATAGTAAGTTCTTTCTCCCTTGAATTTACCTTATAATTTGAATCTGCATTACTAGGGCCATCAATATTACTGTTGTGATAGTGTAATAATTGATGAGTCCTCTTATTACATTTACTGCAAGGCTTCTGTTTACAATCACTACTTCTATGTCCTTTTGCCAGACATAAAAAACACATGTTGTTCCTTTGAACAAAATTCCCTTCTTTCCTTAAATGAAGAACCCTTAAATTTTCTTACAATTATCAATTACATGATTATGTACATTGCCAATAAAGACTATTATTAGAATTATTGTTGCTGGCAGCAAGCAACGACTTCAGCTTAGGTTTTGCTATGACTGTCAGCTGTTTGAAAATTTCTTACAATCTGATAATTCTAATGTTTGACATTTCCTTTCAAGGTAGTCTATCAAATAATCCAATTTTGGTATCTCATCAGCTGAGAATTTACCTTCCCATTCACTGCGATGGTTTGATTTTATCTTATTCAAGACAATTTCTTGTACAAGTAATTCTCCCAAGGGCACATTTGATTCTAAATTTTCAATAGCTGCTACATTTCCCTTAACAGGCGTTTACTAATTTCCTATAATCTACAAATGAACCAGAATTACAACTATTTAAGTCTAACAGCTGCTTAACGTGCTGACCTAAAATTAATCTATTATTATAGTAGCGTGATTCAATCAACGACCATGCTACTTCGTAGTTCTGAGGACATATTTGCAGGTTGTCTAATAAGCCCCTTGGTTCTCCCTCAAGAGAAGAGATTAAGTAATGTAGCTTTTGCACATTGTCTAAACTATCATTATTTGCAACAAGACTCATAAAAGTATTTCGGAAACTTAAATACTTAGTAAGTTCACCCTTAAATTTAGGTAAGTTTATAGCTGGTAATTTTAAACTATTACTCCTATTTGATGTTTCAGATACATGAGACCCTGTAGGAGATCTTGGTCTTTCAAAAACATTCATGAGTTCCCTAAATTTTATAGAAAGTTTATCAAATCTTTCTTCAAAATTATCATGCTCCTCTGCATGAGCTTCAGAATTTTCACAACCTATTTCCAGCTCTAAATAGTTCTTAACTTCTGTGAACTGAATCCCTACATCAGTTAATCTATCTTGTTTGATTGATAATTCAGCTATAGATAAATTTTCCCTTTGCAAAATATTTTTCTAGCTGTGTAAGTGAACGCTTAAGCATGCTTCGCTTAGCAACTGCTTTTGATTCGCTATCGAGAGCCATTGTTACTGGATTTGAATTACTTACATAAACTCGATAATCTAACACTTACAAATATAGTTAAATAAAATGATATTTAACCCTAATTACAAAATGTGTCCAACACAAAATAGTTTTCCGCAAACATACATAAAATATATATAACACTTGTATTAACGTACCTTTAGATTTCCACCTTTCTTAACATGTAACATACTAATGGCAATTGTTTCCCATAAATAATCAATAATGATTTATTTCTACTGAAAATAATTATCTTTACTGAAAATGTGACTAACACTTTTATATGCAATCTTTACTTTAAACACAACCCCCATGAAGTGTTTTAATTATTTTTTTTGAACAAAAGACCACAGAAAATAATTAATTAGACTAATAATTGCCATTAGTGTTAATGTACTAATTATACATCCTTGAAATGCCCAAGACGGTTGGTATGGAACACAATGCATGTAAATATAATGTTCCAAACACCAGATTTATGTTGGCACGACTGCAGCACCTTAAGTCACTCTTGCTGTTTAACCTTCCTTGTTAAATGCTGTAGAAGAATCACTTGATTTCTCGCCGCCATCTTGGAAATTACGATCGTCCCTTATTTTTACTTAAGGAGTAAGAAACTGAGGTCTAAATGATGTATTTTTTCAACTTCTCACTTTTGAACACTAATGAAGACTTCTTGTCGCTCATTTAATTCGCAAAGTTCCTAAATATAGAAGCTGCGCTATTCGCATTGTCTACTAATATTTCAATATGGCTGCCTACTATCACGTGACCGCCTCAGTACATATGCACTAAACACCACGTGCTCAACTTTCGTAATTTTCAGTTCTTCCAGCTCTCTTTGAATACAATCACCACAGTAATGTTTTATATTCACTATAATAGATCACTAGTGTTAACACTGACCGTTAGGACCAAATGTTTCATGAGATCCGTACAGTTAAGCCCAAATGCTTCTCGAGATCCGGCCCGGAGGACCATATGTTTCGTGAGATCCGGCCCGGAGGACCATGTGTTTCGACGATATCCGGCCCGAAGGACCATGTGTTTCGTCGGCGATGTTATATAGTTGCACACAACATCACCTTGCTTGCTGCACTCAACTGTAGTTACACAGTTGGTAAGTTCTAATCGCTGTTAGAGTTCGGCCGCTCAAGCACTTAAGCGGACCTGAAGATGGGGTACTTAGAAATAATAAAGAAATTTGCCGGACTCACAATTTTGTTAACACTAATTTTATTACAGTACTTACAAGTTCTTACACGTGGTGAATATTAGCTAGAATACGAACTTCCTGTTGCACACGATGTAGGTGGAAACGTGGCGTATTCAAAATCACTCGAAGTTACGTTGAAGCACGTGGCTTGAATTGAAGTTTTGCAAAACTTCCTAAATATATTGGTCTCTAAGAAGCACCAAATATATGCTTAAGGCCCCCGCGTGGACCTGATGATTAGATCATAAAAGATCCGATCTGAAGAGGAAATATCGTGCCTCTACCCGGAGACTGTAAATAACACGAACATTCTGGTACACGTTTATTCAAAGAATGCTTATACAACATGGCAACCGGAAAGTTCGTCATACCGCTTTACAAAAACCTTGTAAACCAAAATGTACCTATCGACAACTTGATAAGTACAAATAGTCAACACAAGGGAAAAGCAGACACAAGCGACCCCAATGCTTACAGAGGCGTGGCACTTGAAAACAACCTCTTCAAAATATATATGAAGATCGTAACGAACAGACTAGAAGAAGAGGTCTCAATCCCTGAAAGTCAATTTGGCTTCACACGAGGTAGAAGCACTCTACAAGCCGTCAGGTGCGTAATGGCGAAATAGAAGAAGCCTTACGAAAACCCAAAGGAAAATACTATACTGTATTCATAGACTACAGCAAAGCATTTGACTCCCTGAACAGAAAACTCTTGATCCAAAAAATAAAACACATGATCGGCACTCAACATCCACTAGTCAACATTATAGAAGACGCTCTCCAATACAACTACATCGAAATAGAAGATGGTGTCACCAGATCAAAGATCATCACGCAGACGAATGGAGTCCTCCAGGGCGACCCCATAAGCCCGCTACTGTTTAACTTAGCGACGGCAGACATAGTGGAGATACTCGAAGGAAAGACTGCAACTACATTAATAATGTATGCAGACGATATGGCCTTAGGATCGCCCAACCGAGAAGAACTACAAGAAACACTTTTAGAATTAGAAAGCTGGGTAATGAAAAACCAACTGAGCATCAATATGCAAAAGACCTGTCTGATGACATTCAGAAAAGAAGGGCGGACATAAAAAAGACATAATGACGCTATACAATGAACCTATAACAACAGTCAACAACTTCAGATATCTAGGCGTAACCCTACAAACAACAGGGAACTCGTTCAGATACCACATACAAGAAAGGACAGCAGAAGCCACGAAAGCGATGTATAGAATAAAGAACATTGCATCCTTATCACTAACGTCAGCCACTATACTTTTCAACACAATATCCCCAATAATCACGTATGGGCTCGAATTAATATGGGAAAAATTAACAATCAGTGACTTAGAACGCATTGAGAAAGTCAAGGCACGGTTCCTAAAGTGTGCCCTCAGAGTGGGAACATATGCTCCAACAAGGCTGGCATATGAGCTGGCCAAGGAAACTTTTTACATAGAAGATCTGAGACTCAGCCTACAATCTACCGGAGCCAGCAACAAGCTACTAGAACGGAGAAGAATGAAAAGAGCGGAGATAGATATCGACTTCTATGGGACGACTGCAATGATCGATCGCAACTGGACCAAGGGGAATCAGGAACAGAGGCACACCATTACAAGACTAGCCATTCACGGCTTCCACCACAAATTATGCAAGAACAAGACATTCCACACCCCGAATGACCAATGTGTGTGTGAATTGTGCGGACAGAGATGTAACCAATATCATATCACCGAGTGCCGTGAAAGAACAAAATCAATCTCAGAATATAGCAAAGAATAATACCCATTCGGGTGAACCTTCCATATTTAAAACATAGGAAATTGTGCGCTAGAAAAAAAAAGATAGATTTCTACTGAAATATTATGATTGGATAGAAGTAAATGTTAACTTTCCCGTTATTAAGAATTAATTTAGAACAATTTCAGTAGAAATCTATCTTTTTTTCTAGCGCACAATTTCCTATGATTTAGAAAACAGCTTTTCTAATATATTTATATATGATCACTTATTGCTCTATCAAACACTTTTCTTCATATATTAAATTAAACAATTCCCTGCGCGCGACGGTAAGCCTCAGCTGTCGGCCGCCTCTTGTAATAAGAAAGCTAATTACAAAAAAAAAACACAATAATTTGCACACTTGTTATTGTGGGCGAATTAAAGTCCATAAATCACTCTATATTTTATCTAAAATTTGTACTATTGTTCGGCACTGTTTTTTTCGTAACTCATTTTAAATAACACGATTGTGTAATTTTTTTAGTGTTTCGAACGTATGATTCTACGTGTATTTAACACAATATCTGGTTGTATTGATACATGTTAAATATATGAATGAAAAGTACGAACCATGAGGTAAAGTATCCAAGTAGAATAAGAAGAATAACTCAGATAACTTTAAAACATAACGTATTTATTTCTACAGCTCGGAACACAACTGGGATGAGGACCGGATGAGTTCTTAACTGTCGGTAACTTCCGATGTTTATTTTGTCTTCGTACATTTTAGAATTCTACCCTCCTTTGCAGATAAGTGACGAACAGTCATCTGACAATCATAATAAAGTGAAAAAATATGAATTGATGAGAGCGAGTAAAATACTTTCTTCCAGCTAGATTTCGTATCTGGCCCATTGTGTCTCGCCACGATCGGTGTTTTATTGTTTCAATTTGTCATTCGTTGCAATAATTTTGATTGAATAACACGTGCCTCTTCTACTTCGTTCCCAATTTATAATGTCTAGGAAAAGGAAAGGAAATTGATTCTGAAGCGGAAAAAAGTAGTGTCGACGCTTAAAGTAATAAATAATAGTTTAAAAAAACTAAAACAACACGCTTTATTAGAAAACCGAACTAAAAAAATGAAAAATAATTTTAATTTCCAACACGCTTGGGATAAAATTAAAGGGGTCAACAAAAAAATAATCTCCAACACATATAGAATAAAACTAGAGTTATCAAGAAAAAGAAAATAATTTTACCATCAAAAGCGTGGGGTGCTCTATATCAATTAATATATTTGATAATAAACAGATATTGGTAAAAGTAAAGTCTCTAAGAAGAAAACGTAAAAATCATAAAAAGCACCCCACGGTTTTGATGGTAAAATTATTTTCTTTTTGTTGATGACTCTAGTTTTATTCTATTTGTGTTGGAGATGATTTTTTTGTTGACCACTTTAATTTTATCCCAAGCGTGTTGGAAATTAAAATTATTTTTCATTTTTTTAGTTCGGTTTTCTAATGAAGCGTGTTGTTTTACTTTTTTTAAAACTATTATTAATTTTTTATTTTTTAGTTTTAATATTTTACAGAATAATATAAAAATGTAAATATTTTAAATTCGATACTATTGTAGTATGAACTAAAAGTATTAGTCTTCTAAAAAAAAAAATCCTCCCCAGCCGGATTTGAACCAGCGATCTATGGATTACTGAAATTATATACCACTAATCCAACGCTCTACCAACTGAGCTGTTACAATGATTGACTAGAAAGTCGACAAGTCCGCAACCTATTATACGAGTTTTAATTTTTTTGATTTTCTGATTTTCTGATGATTCTGGCCAGGATTTTAGAAACAAAATATGGAATTATTGTATTGTCACGGGTCTTTTACAAGTATACAAAGATTCAAGTCTATTCAATATTTCTAAGTGGGTGAAAATCGTGTTCAAAAATTCCGTTACATAAATACAAAGACACTTTTTTTTATTTTCTGATGATTCTGGTCAGGATTTTAGGAAATAAATATGAAATTATTATATTGTCACGGGTCCTTTACAAGTATACAAAATTTCAAGTCGATCCAATTATTTTAAGTGGGTGAAAATCGTATTAAAAAATTCCGTTACATAAATACAGACACTTTTCCTGATTTTCTGATGATTCTGGCCAGGATTTTAGAAAATAAATATGAAATTATTCTATTGTCACGGGTCCTTTACAAGTATACAAAATTTCATGTCGATCCAATTATTTTAAGTGGGTGAAAATCGCGTTGAAAGATTCAGTTACATAGATAGATAGATATATACAGGTCAAGCTAATATAAAGCGTGTAAAAATATAAATGCTTGACCGTTTACGCGTTCGCGAGTCGTTTGCATCTATATCACGCTGTTTCAATGTTAATGAATCAACTGTACGATTCATCAATAAATCCGAAGACAAATAAGGAATTTCATCGCTGAATTCACAGCTAAATATCAATCAGAATTGAAAGACCTTATAAAAGCGGAAAAACAGAAAAAAAAATTACTAAGTTCTTTAAGTCCTTGCCTAAGCCTGTCAATAATAATTAATAGAAATTGTTCAAAATCTCTCATTAATTGGATTTATTTTGATAATTTTTATTTTATTTTGGAATCTTGGAACGTATCCCCTACATACCTATACAAATTACCATTCCATGTTCGCGGTTTCTGTATTCGCGGTATATTTGCGGAACAAATCCCCCGCGAATGAGTTTTTACTGTATATGTATACATATAGCCTACATACAGCTTGACAAAATAACACATAATACCACAACTATACAAAAAAAAAAAAACTTTATGCTCGTACACGCGAAACTCAAGTTTTGAGAGAAATATTTTACAAAAAACAAAGTTTGACATTATTCTATAGAATGTGAGATTAACATTTTAAAATGACTATTTAACTCATGCCCCAAATGGGAGTCAATGACCAATCACGTTTCAATGGATTTTGTTTTACACATCTTTCTGTGCCTAGAGTTTTTCTTTTCTCCACTCGTCTCTATTCATCCACTCCATGCCCTCCAGTCCTCTTGTTCTCATTCCAGTTCTTAATTCACTCATCCACTTAAATTACAATTAATAATATTGTAATATTTTTTCACTTATGTAATTGGCTATTTAAAGAAATATGTTTTACATATAATACTGTGAAAATCTTCATAACTGAACCACAGATAATTGCAATAAATATATTTATATCTTCAAATCCATCCTTGTGTCTAAAACTAGTTATATAGTGCATTAACATTGGTCAAATTCCAACAATCTTTATAATTTTCACTAACTTCCCTGTCGCCATCTGATTGATATCCTAAGTTACCAACCATTCCTTCCATTTGGTAATAGCATATGAAAACAGAGTTTGTGGATTAAAATAATAGTTCGGTTTTAACAGTTTACTGCAAACATTCAAAGAGTGCATGTGACTCAACAAACCAACCTGTTCATTAGTTTCTAATCGTGAAGTGGATAAACGTAACGGGTAACAATATGTATGTTATAAACTTGTTAGATAAAGATATGACTAAAAAAAAGACAGGTAAAAAAGAAAATAACTACATAATTCAATTTACGTCCCTTGTCTGTAATTGGATAAGGTTTAATGTAAATTTTGAAGTATCTTGTATAAGTCTTTTACATTTTAAATTAATTACACTATTGTTTAATATAATATTGTGTAATAGTAGTCCAATAGTGATAATAATAGTATCAATGATAATAATAATACTACTACTACCACTACTACTACTACTACTACTACTACTACTAATAATAATAAGAATAATAATAATACCAATAATAATAATAATAATAGTAATAATACCAATAATAATTATAATAATAGTTACAATAAAAACTTAAGAACCTTCTAGTATCCAAGAAATCTATATAAGCTTGTTGTGTACTTCAATAATAGAACAGCAACTTTACATATAAATTACTGCAAGACAGATGATGAAGTGACAAAAGGTTACTTCCAGGGATCCTATTATGGCTCAGAACTATGGAATAGGCCTATACTGTATAATTCACTTCTGAATCTAAACTACAAACCCCACAGTCAGGTCAATGCTTTTGCGGATTATTTAAAAATTCTGATCACAGGAGATAATATGAACGAATCTGAAATGTATGCCAACACAGTTATAAAGAAGATCGAAATGTTGGCAAAACAAAACATGTAGAGACAAATGTCAAATACATCTATAGTTTAAGATATTTCGACAACTTGTAATGTATCAATCATGTGTGTAAGCAATTCGACAACCGAACTCCTATACGACAGACACATTCAGTATAATAATGACAAATATAAAATACGTATACATGTGCTAACGTATCAGATCCCATGCAGGTACAATAAATTGGGGACTTGGACACCAAGCTCATGAAAAACATTTTTTTTAAAGAGCGCTACACTTCCCAACGCTGATATATATTGTGCACCCAATTAACATGCAAGATTCCATCTTGAAAAGCAAGGAATATTCGAAAATAACCAAAGATTGCAGCATATTCATGAATGTAAACATTTCAAAAGCTTATCGAACATTTCCCCATGAAACATCATGTGTAATCAGCTGCAGTTACACCTCATGTGTAATAGCTGCAGTTACACCTCCTGTGTAATAGCTGCAGTTACAACCACCTCCTTTTTATAGCTGCAGTTACACCTCATTTGTACATAGCTGCAGTTACAACACCTCATGTTTTTAATAGCTGCTGTTACACCTCATGTTTAATAGAGCTGTCATTGGTACAACCCTGCATGTGTAATAGCTGCAGTTACACCTCATGTGTAATAGCTGCAGGTTACACAACAAAAATCATGTGTAAACTAGCTGACAGTTACACCTCATGTGGTAATAGCTGCATTAACAACCGCATGTGTAATAGCTGACGTTAAACCTCATGTGTAATAGCTGCAGTTACTCCTCATGTGTAATAGCTGCATGGTGTGCACTCAAATAGATGATAATAGCTGCAAGTTACACCTCATGTGTAGTAAGCTGCAGTTACAACAACACCTCATGTGTAATAGCTGCAGTTACACCTCATGTGTAATAGCTGCAGTTACACCTCATGTGTAATAGCTGCAGTTACACCTCATGTGTAATAGCTGCAGTTACACCCTCATGTGTCATAGCTGGCAGTTACACCTCATGTGTAATAGCTGCAGTTTACACCCTCATGTGTAATAGACGGGCAGTTTACAACCTCATGTGTAATAGCTGCAGTTAGCACCTCATGTGTAATAGCTGCAGTTACACCTCATGTGTAATAGCTGCAGTTACACCTCATGTGTAATAGCTGCAGTTACACCTCATGTGTAATAGCTGCAGTTACACCTCATGTTGTAATAGCTGCAGTTACACCTCATGTGTAATAGCTGCAGTTACACCTCATGTGTAATAGCTGCAGTTACACCTCATGTGTAATAGCTGCAGTTACACCTCATGTGTAATAGCTGCAGTTACACCTCATGTGTAATAGCTGCAGTTACACCTCATGTGTAATAGCTGCAGTTACACCTCATGTGTAATAGCTGCAGTTACACCTCATGTGTAATAGCTGCAGTTACACCTCATGTGTAATAGCTGCAGTTACACCTCATGTGTAATAGCTGCAGTTACACCTCATGTGTAATAGCTGCAGTTACACCTCATGTGTAATAGCTGCAGTTACACCTCATGTGTAATAGCTGCAGTTACACCTCATGTGTAATAGCTGCAGTTACACCTCATGTGTAATAGCTGCAGTTACACCTCATGTGTAATAGCTGCAGTTACACCTCACAATACAACGAAATCGGAATATCATCTTAAATTGAGGCTCCTTATACTCTAAAAGGAATTGGCCACATCCTGCGTACAAAGAAAGAATCCAAGAGGCAAAGGGTAACACAAAATATCTAATAGAAGTCTACACTGACAGAAGCAAAATTGATGAGAAAATAAGATCTGCAGCGGTCATCTTCCGAAACGAGAAACCAATCCACAAATTCAAATTCAAATTAAACACTAAATGTTCCGACAACGAAGAAGAACAAATTGCAACTCTACAGGCCCTTCAGACATTGGAAGATAATCAGGAAATGGTATCACAGAGAAGAAGGTTATACCATGCACTGACAGTCAAATTAACGTAGCTCTTCTGAAAAATAATTGTAATCGAAATGAATTAATAGATAAAAAAGGAGAAAAAAAAGCTTAAACAGATCATAGATAACAGATGGGCCATTCACTTTGTGCCGGTTCGCTCAGGGTAGAATATGATCACTCAGGGATGTTTTAAATTATACACTTATTATTTTAGTTTATTGGATATATTTGACTATACAATTGATGTGTATAGTGTTTTATACTTCACTCGGTGTGGAGTTGATGAATTACTTCCGCCCACGTGTTTTAATATCACCTTCGCGAACGGTTACTGAAGAACTTGACTATTGTAGAACGTAGGAGCGTGAGAGTGTTTTCACACGCGTCCTCGCTTTATAAGGGATATGACTCCTCCCATAAAGTCGCCACCCCACTCCGAGTGTATATGTTATTCATTATAGCTTAGAGGGGTAGGTACCATTCGTTTAGGTTTCTATGTTGGTAATAGACTCGTGTGCACGTTTTGTGCGCCTTCCAGTTATTACTATTAATGGTACGTTTTAATACTTACGAGTCTATTACTTCTTGCCACAACTTCAGATAGATTAAGGCTCAAGGCTCATGTAGGACTTTACGGCAAATAAATGTCGTATAAGCTAGCCAAGAAGGCGGCGCAACAAGGTACACTGGATATAATTAATCATTTACCATAAAATACCAAATAATCAAACATTGAAGCAAACGAAAAAGGATTCTGTTTATGGCAACGCCATGGGAGACTAAACAAAAGGACCTGGTTGCAAACTATTCTTCCAATCAGTGAAGAAACGACTGTCAATCAACCCATAAATTATCATATTCATACCCGAACACGGGGAAACTAGGGACTGTAACCACAGACAGTCTACAGTGGACATGTGAAGTAGAACATCAGACTGTGAACCATTTGTTACATAAGTGCAAAATTCTTAACTATCAAAGACAAATAAATGCTTACCTCTTTCGAGGTGAGTTCCAGTTGTAATCTGAACAAACAGATATATGACTGCGTTTTCATTGGTCGACAATTGTTTTACCTTTAACTGTTTAAGAAAATGTAATTCCCTCTCTAACACTAGATGTAATAAGATCAGTTAAGTCTCGTAGACTGCGATGGTAGGACATGTTGCGCGTATGGGGAATGAAAGACGTGCATGGAAGCTTCTTGTAGGAAAGCCAGAGGGAAAACGCCCAGTTGGTAGACCAAGAATGAGGTGGGAGAACAACATTAACTATGATTTGAGGGAAGTAGATTATACAGGGAATTATTGGAAAACATTAGCTCAGGATAGAGATGTATGGAGAGCTTATGTCCGCGCGGCCATGAACCTACGGTTCGATAGTGCCAATGAGTAAGTAAGTAAGTAACACTCGAAATAAACGAAATAAAAATAATAAAAATATACATCATTTAGCACATGTCTACATAAGTTATATGGGAGAATCTTAAAATATATAATTACAATTTTAATAGATTAAATACATAAGCAAATCATTGTTTAATTATTATGCATGTGCAATGCAGAATACATTAGATTTTCAATTGTTCCAAAAGGCTGACTCTCCTATACAATTTTTAAAACATAAAACAAATAAAATGAAACGTTCAGAAGGCGGAGAGAAACAACTCATTTTGAGTTTAATAAAAATATCTTACATTAGCCATTAAGGATGTGAAAATGACAGCAGAATTTACTGGTAAATCAGCATGGTTCATAAATTTTGCACCTAATAAAATTGTAAATAAAGGATACCTATCGATATCATGGAAAAATTAAACGTCTGATTAGGAAGGCTCATACATATTTTTTTATAATAAATCAATAAAAAATGGAGGAAGTTCACAATTATTGGTACCAACTTACCTTGTATTTAGTCTTATTCCCCGTAAAATACGATGTTACCTACGAACAAGGCTTCTATCGAAGACAGTCATGTGGCGGGAGAACGTTGCACCACGCTTCCACCAATACACGGTGTCGGCGAAGAAATACCTTATGCTAATTTGTGTATAGTGTAATTGAAACTTATCTCGGAATTAGTAGAAGGAAAACATTGCGAGTCGCGGTGGCTTAATGGCCAGCAACCGACGAAGAACTAGTTCACAAATACCTCAACGACATCCTATTTGTTAATAACATACACTTTGATGAATAATTCACAATAATCACAATTATTGTAAAGAATGAAAAATAGCTTAAGATAGCATGTAGTGTTGAGCATGCTGATGAAATGAGACGTAAAAAACGATAATAGCACATTAATGTGAATTACATGTAAAATTAATTTTTATTCTATAAAATAATATTTTATATAATTATAAGGATTATTCATTAGGTTGGCGGAAGAGGCAACCCTCTCTTTAGGGCGAAATATAAAGACCCATCACCGGGGTAACAAGGAGAAAGCCGTCAACGGTCTGAGAAGAGCAGAAGAGGCAACCCTCCCACTAGGGCTGATATAATGGGAGGTTATGACGATGAACCTTAAGAAGGCAGCCCCTTCAATCGTCTTACCCTGCGAGGTGCCAGTAACATCTTCAGGGGACAATCTACATTACTAAATGTTTTCATGAAAGTAACCAGACAGACCACATGAAGACAACTAAAGCAAAGCTGGTCTGAACAATTTTAACAATTATAGCTTTCATGAAACCGGAACGAGCCAACAGGCTTAATCCCTGGATGGTGATGATTCATTAGGTATGCATCAAAACATTTTCAAAAGTTATTAAACAAATATTTAAATTTGTCACACGCACATATAGAGAAATTTAATTAACTGAGATTGCCGGAAATTTTTCACAATTCAAATTATGATAGCTTGACATGTTACGAGTTGATAGTAAACCCAGAAAATTCGTTAAACGTGGGGAAATTTGTGAACAAGACGCGGAGAATAGGAACACCCCTCATTCATGAATATACAGGATGTCTACAAAGTCTTGCTACCAAAACAATGAAATTTAGTTGTAAACCATTTGAGATAGAGACAAGCGATTTTTTTGCTATGTATTCTACATCTCTCAAAGTTTGTTTACATGTGTTGCAGATTGTGATTTAAACGATAATGGCGGCACCTCAGGAAAGACCCAATGTGTATGGTGGTATGCTGAGTCTGGTAAATCACCAGTACCTCCATATCCGAGCGTTATGGCGATTAACATGTCCAGACATAAAAGAACATAGCTTCATCAGAAAACATCTATCTCTGCAGGTGCTCATTGTGTTCGAGAATTGCGTTCGGCATGAAATTAGCAAATTCAGCACGCCGAGGGAAGTCAGTTGGCAGCAACGCTTACGTAATTTCATATTATAGACCTGAAGATGTAGCCGCTTATGGAGGACTTTGTGAATGGTTGATTTTGGTAAACGCAGTTTTCGTGAAGCACGACGAACCGATTTTGAGGGCTGTGTTGAAATGAAAATTGCACATTGTCGATAGTTTCTTAGCTCACACCTGGTCGTCCACTCCATGGCAAGTCCATTACACTAGAATTACAGTCACTATATCTCGGCCCATCTAATTATTGATTATTTGGTTGGAGGATCTCTTCCATATCGCCGGCGAAAATTTCGCCGAACAGTTACTGGTGATTTACCAGTCTCAGCATACGACCATACACATTGGGCCTTTTCCTGTGGTGTCGTCAATATCGTTTAAATCACAAACTGAAAAAATGAAAACAAAACTTTGAGAAATGTAGAATACGTTGCAAAAAAACCGCACGCCTCTAACTCAAATAGTTTACGAGCTCAGTTACATTGTTTTGGCAGCAAGACTTTGTGGTCACCCTGTATATGCAAATAAAATGTAATTATTAATACCAAATATTTATAATTCTACTATACAGCTTAATTATTTAATTTCCTATGTAACTGTAATGTTATAAATTGCTTTGGTTTATTTCCTGCTATATCATTGATGTATTGAAATGGACTGTCAAAAACCTGTGCGTTCCATTTTTAAATAAGTATTGTACATATGTTTCGCTCTAATTCCGTTCTACTGAAGATAAGTGGTGTTTCACGTCATTCATATGAGAAGACTATTATCATACGTGAAATTTCTTCCTTGTTCATACTCGTACTTACGATTTGTTACATACTGGACGCCATAACTTTCATGTAATAGAATTCTATAAATTGTTGCTGCTTCTTATTCTTCTGTAGCACCTGAGTAATATTCCTATCAGGAAGACATAATTTCTTATCTTATTTCCTCCTTCCTCTATAAAGAACGTTTCTCTTGTCTTAACTATTCTCAAGGGTATGAATATTGAGACGCAGAATTTTTTCCAATATATTGACTTCACTTGTTAAACTCTTTATAGGTTAATTCTAGCAAGATACTCCATGTGAAATTCAGTTCAATATCTAAACTATTATCATTCAAAAGATCTCTCTTTCAATCCTTTTTGTATATATTTTTTTTATGAAATTCCGTATATAGACTACTCTATATGAAATTCAAAGCATACTTTCAGTTTGTTATTCGGTTGAATGGCAGCATTTACTATCTGGAATTATTTCTCTAAACCTTACCTAATGTATGTAAAGCATAAGATGTTATTTAAATATTAGCTAATACCCGGCGTGTGCTGCTACGCCTAAATATAAGAAAATTGATGTGATTTTATGTTTAGTTGAATAAGTAAAAGAAATAAATTATATCGTAATTATTTTTAGATACACCGTGATGTTTACCCCGCGTTGTCCGGGAATCAACTCATCCCGATCTTCTTGGCATAAATGGGATGAAAGACAAAAATGAATGTACCTCTTATGATTTGTTGAATGAGTAAAATGAAAAATAATTATAAATTTATATCGTAATTATTTTAAGATTCCCCGTGCTGATTACCCGGTGTTGCCCGGGAATCTACTTATCTCGTCCTTTTTAAAGGAGCTAAAAGACAAAATTCGTTATTGTGAATTATCCATAAAAGAATGCACGCCATGTACTGCTATGCTTGCACAGGAATATATGTAGCTACTTGTCTCGATCTTCTTGGTATCAGTGAAAGACAAAAATGGTTATTGTGAGTTATCCGTAAGAGATAAACATATGCTGTCGCGGTCTTTTTTTAGAGCGTTTTGAGATATTCAATTCTGTGTACCTACATTCATTTTGTGTATATATTATGGTTTAGGCAGCGTAAGCCATTTAATCGTCCAAAGAGCTACTTTTTTCACCTTTTCCACTACAAAGGGCGATTTGTAAGCATGCAGGAGTTGAGTATCACGACTCTCTTATAGCCTATGTTCATCCCGGAAATCTCCTGAACATTTTGCAAAAAGCCCCATCACAATCGGATCAACGGTATGGCCGCGCATAAAGTATGAACAAAAAAAAAAAACAAGCAAACAACATTCATTTTTATGTATTATTGTCCGGCGTGGTGGTTTATTCCCGGATTGCAGGTTAAAATCCGGCTAGGGTCAATTCATTTTTAGGATAGAAAAATCCAAGGGACAAGTCATCCGGGAAGGATTTTAAGCCGAGGGTCCCGGTTTCAAAGTTTCCAAGCTCGTAAAATAACTTTAAGCGTGGAGAAAGAGAGCTCTAAACAAAATTTGCCGACCTTCATCATCGTAGTAATGGTGTCTCATTGTGTCGGTTTGTTGACCACATGCCAATTATTGACATATGTAGGGAAATAAGCATAACCAAATTTGCTTGGTCCAGAAACTACTAACAAAGGAGAGACATGGCTTGATTTAAAGGACCATAAAGTCATTAAATATGTAGGTATAATAAAACTATCACGGATATGAAAGACACTTTGTAGTCTTATAGACCAATTAAATAGTTCTTTACGATATTAAAATAAGTGTTTATGTAATTTGAAGAGCTAGAGAATTTAAAAATAATACGTTTTGTATTTTATTGGTACAGAATCTTTCTGAAGAGTTAACTCTCTAAGGGGTAAATATCTTGGCACGGAGTCATGTTTTTAAAGAATTGTTACGTTTTTGTTGAAATATATTTAGTCCTATTCAAATTTAATAATTGTACCTATTTCTGTGACCCACTTAATTTGGGAGGAGTTGTTAATAAAAAGATGATCACACTAATCTGAAAACAACGCAGCTTGCTTATTACATAGGTTCACCATATGTTACATTTAAAGTTTGTATAATTACTTGACCCTTTATAGTTTGTGAAATTCGGTCGTTAAAAGGAAGGAAGACAAAAATATTTGTTTCTCAAACAGTTTTAAATAATCCACAAGAAAGCAAAGCGCTTCTTCCTCTCTTACTGGTGGGCGGTTAATGCGGATTGCAGCGTTTCCAGCCCATTGGCTCTTTCAGCGTCATTTAATACAGGCCAGCAGAGCATCGGCTAGCTTTTTTAAGTCACTTAGCCTTATGAACACTATGATGGAACCAGTTCTTATAGGCTAACGAAAATAAATTTGTTTCGTACTATATCTCATTTCAATACTTCATGGTTTAGCTACTAAATATTGAATGATACAATTCGGACTAATTCATTGTCAGGAAATTTTATACAATTTTTAAAAATGATTTATTAAATGACCTGCCCTCACAAAGGACATCATGTTAATAACTTACGTAAGAATTATAGTCTGCTGAATACGAACATATTAATAAAGATAAAGTGATCCAAATACAGGTCTTAGAGGTCCTTGGGGTTAAGGATTTCACATATCTAGACAATCGGCGAGATGCCAGCCGGATTGTCAGCCCTGCTTGACGACTGTCTTTACCCCTAGAACAAGTATCTCTTACTCGTTTACGTTAGCGGCTCAGTCGATCCAGGTCCATTGTTCTACCAGAGGGTTTATTTCAACTTTAAACATTCTAACAGAATCGGGACTCAAATCCCGTACCTTTAAAGTTTAGCGTATTGCCTTAACCAACTTGAATGCGGCATGCCCCACATATTATTAATATACTGCTTATCTGTTAAGAATAATGAATTTGACATCATATGAAATAAAATAATGTACGTTGCAACTAACGAAAATATTTAAAAAAAATCGTTTCAAAATTCTCAATTGATCAGTAAAACTTCATTTTCATCATTTTAAAGTACCGGTATATAATATTTGTTAATTTAAGGTGACGGCTAACAATCTTAAAAATAAATAGTGTATAATATACACAATACACATAGACCTATTATATGTTATTACTTGTCTGAGATACTTCTAAGCCATGAATTTATAGTTTTGAATTAATTTTAATACATCTGCAGATTGATTCCATTGAGATATTAATTTTTTTATTCAGGATTGTTTTTGTTATTTACACAGGTATCCTCAACCAAAATATACAATTTTTTTCTTCCACACTTCCCGATCTTGTGTGACTGCCTCTGCGATATTTATCTTCTTCATTTTGCCTTGAATTCCCTTTATCCATGTTTGCTTTGGACTACCACATTTCCCTTTTCCAGGAGGTATCCATTACAAACTTCTTTGTTTGTTTCTGTGTCCCTTCTTCTCATTATATGTCCATACCATCTTAATTGGATTTCTTCAATCTCTTTTACAATATCTTTCTCTATATTCATAATTTCTCTTATTGTATTATTTTTATTATCTCTAATTTTGATATTCTTGCCTATCTTCTTAACAAGTCAATATCTGTGACTAATAATATTACTATTAATACATTGATGTATATGTTGCGGCGATGTTTCTCTTGTATTAGTTTGGACAGATTGGGAATGTCTTCTTCCAATCTATTATTTTAAGATTTCTAAGGTGTCCTGTTTTAAATATTGTTTTATTTGTAGTGTCGTTCTGATTGAGTTTTTAATATTCATTGCTTTATAGCAGTTGTGTTGTGTTATTTTCAAATTTCGTTTAGTCTTTGTTTTTAATTTTGAATAGATTTCAGTGACTATTTAACTCATGCCCCAAATGGGAGTCAATGACCAATCACATTTCAATGATTTCTGTTTTACAACCAATCAGAGTCGTCTTTCACGAAATATTTATCAGTGTTATAATTACCATATTAAAGAAAGCTCCTCCTTACAATATTGCGTTCCTTTGGCAATAAATAGTATGATCTGGTTGCCTAGAACAATTATTTGAAGTATGAATTTGGTGCCGACCTTATGAAGGTCTTGACCCGATATCTTTTTGTGCTTTTATTTAAGTGTTTTGATTATTTTATATGATTGACAGGGAGAGTGTTCCTCTCTCTATTTTATGGCTGATTGTAAGTTAAATTGAGTGAATGTATTGAGAATTTATACTGATTTTTTGAGCTTATGTGCAAGATTTTTATCAACGACGAGGAATAGATTAAGTAGTAAGCATTAGTAACACGGCCTTAGTTTCTTAGAGTGTTTTATGATGCATTAAGATTTAAAGTATTATATGCATTGGTGTCCTGTATCGTAGTGAAGTGGTGTATTTGTGTATTGCCTATCTCGTTTTATTAGTCTGTTTTATGTGTAACAATTGTGTCTCTTTGTCTATTTGCTAAGTGTTTTATGTGGTCTGTTATGTAAGCGATATTTGTGACGTCGTGTAGTATGGAGATCTGAGTTTGGCGGTCTGCATGGAGTATGATTCTTAGGGCTTTATTTTGGGCTATTTGTAGATTTTTAATGTGGGAGGCTGCGGCATGTCCCCAGGCTGGACTGGCATAGGTCATAAGTGGTTCTGATGATAGCTTTATATATGTTTTTATTTTGTGTTTTTAGTGAAAGTGTGTTTTGCTGAGAGAATGGGGAAATGGTGTGAAGTTCTGGTTTGCGCTTTTATTTTCAGTTGTTTAATATGATGTTTAAATGTTAGTTTTTTATCGAGTGTAACTCCTAAATATTTTACTGAGTCTGTGTATTCAATGTTTTGTGTTGTTTTATATTTAATGTAGGTGGGTTTGGTCTTCTTCTTGTAAATGTGATGGCTTGTGTTTTTTCAGCGTTTAGTCTGATTCTCCATTTGGAGAACCAGTTGCTGATCCTGTTGATGTGTAGTTGTATTTTTCTAGTGGAGTGTTGAATGTCTGTATGTGTACAGTATATCGCTGTGTCGTCTGCATATTGTGCTATTTTAGTATGTATTGAAGTTGGGATGTCTGAAGTTATATGTTATATAATGTTGGTGCCAGTACAGATCCTTGAGGGACGCCTGCTTTTATCGGATGCCAGTCTGATGTTTGATTATTATATATGGTTCTGAATGTTCGCTTGTTTAGAAAGGAGTGAATTATTTTAATATAACTGTCAGGTATTTTATATTGAATTAGTTTAAATATTAGGCCTGTATGCCAAACGGAGTCAAAAGCTTTCTCTATGTCGAAAAAGACAGCAGTTGTGAATTGTCTTTGTAGAAATCCTGTTGTTATGTCGTCCATGAGTCTAGTTAACTGCAGAGTGGTTGAGTGTTCAGGTCTGAAGGCAAATGTGTGTCAGAGGTAGTATCTGAGATATGTAAGGTAGTAGTCTTTTGAGTATTAGTCTTTCAAGTACTTTGCCTATGTGGTCAAGTAAGCTAATTGGTCTGTAGTTTTGAGGAAATAATGGATTTTTGCCAGATTTGAGAATGGAAATGATGTTAGCTTGTTTGAAAGGAGTTGGGAAATGATGTAATTTAAGTGCAGAATTTAGGATTTTGGTCAAATGAACTAGTCCTTTTCTAGGAAGTTGTTTTAGAGTAGTAGTGGTTATTCTGTCTTGTCCTGAAGCTTTGTTGTTATTTAAGGAGTTTACAATTTTCTTTATTTCAGTAGTGGTAGCTATAGGAATTTGAAATGTCGATGGTACGTTTAAGTAGGTCTTTGTTTGCCTTCTGATTTTAGCTTGAAAGTGTTCGTGATGATTGTTATTTGTCTTTGATCTAAATTGATTTTCTAATGTCTCTGCAAGTGCGTTAGCTTTGTCTAGGTCATCATATAGTAGTCCGTTTCTTCCGTGTAGAGGTCTGTTTCTGGTCGTTTGATTTTTGAGTGAAGATTTTGATAAGTTTTGATTATTTTCCAAGTGTTTGTTATTTTTCAACTGCTGTCTTTAGTTGTTCGTCAAGTTGTTTAAATTTGTAGTTTTTAATATGTTGATTTATTCTTTTAGTAATTGAGTTTAGTTGTCGTTTGTCTTCTCGTAGTCTTAGACGGTTGCCATCTTCTTCTTAGTTGTCTTTTTTTGTTGAAGTAGTTCAGTTAGTCCTGGGAATGTAGTGCGTATTTTGAGTCCTATTTAAGCTGATGGTAGTAGTACTGTTGTAAGTTTGTAGAAGTGTGTCTTGAAAAGTTTTGGGTGGCTAAGTCTAGTTCTTCTGTATTATTTATTGTAATATTTGGAGTTATACTGTCATTTAATATTTTGTCTGAAGGCTGCCCAGTTTGTAGTTTTTAGTGTTAAAGTTTCTTGTCTGTGATCTGATGGGATGAAAATCTATTTCCATGATTACTGGACAATGGTCTGAGTTTAAATTCATCAAGAGCGTCTATGTAATTTATGGTAGGTTCTTGGCTTCATGATGAAAATGTCCAGTACGTCTGGTCTGTGTCCTTGATAACTGTAGTGGGTCGGTTGTAATGGTCCTGTTACTTGGTATCGGTTGTCTATTGAGTGTTGTAGTAATGTTTTTCCTCTTGCGTTAGTAAGTCTTGAATTCCATATTGGGCTTTTGGCGTTAAAGTCTCCTCCAAAAATGAATTTATTATTGTGCTTCGTTAGTGTGTCTAGTTCAGTAGTCGTTAGTACGTTTTTGGGTGGTATGTATACGGCTCCTACAGTAGTTGTAACATTATGAGAGTATATGTCAATTGCAGTTAGTTGGATGTTAGTAAGTCCTTGATAGTAGTGAGTGAGTGTGTTGTATTGTGGATTTGACTATTACAGCAGTGCCACCATGTTCCGTTTTCTTTGTCTGTTCTGTAAATGTCATAGTTAGGTATCCTCCAAGTAATATGTTTCTTTTAGTTTAGTCTCAGCTATTAAGGCAACGTCTATGTTCAGTCTGGTTAGTAGGTTAGTGAGTTCTAATATTTCGCTTCTGACTCCGTTTGCATTCCATTCTAATAAGAGCAAGGGTTTTATTAAAGTTTTGGGTTAAGGGCCATTTTGGGTTAGTGCAGTGAGAAGTGAAATTATGGTATTTAGTAGATGGGGATTTTCTAGTACTTTTTTAATGAGGGTGATTAGTGCTTCAATTGAGTTTGAGTTATTATTATTTATGGTGTTTCTCACTGCATCAGCAGCTGTGTGATTTCTATTAAGTGGAGGGAAGTTTAAACTGTTAGTCGTAGGGCTTTCAAATTTCCGCATTTTGTGTTGCTCTACTTATGAAGTTAGGTCTTAGATTGTCTAATGTAGTTCTTTGTGTTTTATTTGTGCCACTTTGAATTGTAGATTTTATTGCAGGTTGTTGAGGTTTATCTGCTTTCATTTGTTTGAGGCCTTGCTGTGAGTTTTTTTGTATATGGGACAGTCCCTGTAGCTTGCGGCGTGTTTCGCCCTTGCAGTTTGTGCATTTAACATTTTTGTTAGAACAGGCTGAAAGCCTGTGTGTTCCAGAACATCGGACACATCTCTCAGTCCTATTACAGAACTGAGCTATGTGTCCAAAGCCCTGGCATCTATAACATTGGGTGATCCCTGATAAGCCTATGTATTTTTCTAGTTTACTCTTATGTAGCAGATGTGATTAAGTTCTTTTAGCATTTCCTCAAGGTGTTCATTTCTTTTAAAAGTGAGTATCCAGACTGGCAGGGGTGTGTTTTTATTCTGTTTCCATTCTGGAACATTTGTTTTGGTTAACTGTCTGATTGCAATGATTGGATAATTGTGGTTTTGTAGGTACGAAAGTATGTCGGCTGTAGGGAATTCAGTTGGTGTAAACCTTTTAGAGTGACCTTTAGTGCTGTGTTTGGTTCATTGGAATGTGTGAAATACTTGTAATTGTTTATTTTCAATCTTTCTATTACATTATTGTATGTATTATTATCTTCTGGTTGGATTTTTAAGGAGTTATTAGAATAAGTCATTTTTTACCGTTTTGATATCTTTTTACCTGCGATTTTTTTCCAGTGTCATGGCATTTGTGATTTTTATATCTGCAATTATTGGTGGTGGTTTACGGAATTTAGGCTTAGTTTGTTCTTTTTCTACTGTGTCTGTTGGTTGTATCATTTAAAAGGGTTAAATCTATTTTCAGTGTTGATGTCTGAAGTTGTTTCTTTTAGATTGGTTTGTTTACTTGTCTTTTTGGTAATATGAAGTCTGTATCTTGTGTACTTTGTATGTTATCTTCCTCTAGATCAAGTGCTTTTACATATTTATGATTTTTGATGTGTCGTATATTGATTCTGAACCTTCATCTGAGTCTGAATATTCCTGGTCTGTTTCACTTGGCTTGGATTTTAAATCCATATCTGATATGTCTGGTCCGTGAGGAGGATGCTTGGGATAGGTATCTTTGGATTGTAATTTCATCATCGTTAGATGATGGGAAGACAGGGCAGGAGGTTCCCTGTCCTTACTCCGGGATCGAGTAAGGCCTGGGGATTGACGGGAGCTGAGGAAAAGGTGATGCCGTGCACCGTGTTAAGGGATGGAAATTTGGGAGTCTAGCCGTGCGTCTGACCGTAATTTTAGCTTGATAAAGCTAGTTTTTAAGCTCTTTTGTAGTGTAGCGTTTTTCACCGGACGAGCGGGAGGTTGCAGTAATAAACAAAAGAAGCAGTAGAAGCGTACCTATCGTTTCTCATTTGTTTTCAAACATCGCCGTTTACATTAAATATATAATATTTTAAAATAACTATAGTTAAATAATGATTTGTGAGTAAACAGCTTAATCTTATTCGTTAAATAGTCCTAACAAATGCCACTCTTGATTTCCAAATTCTCTAGATAAATTCACTCCTCACTTCTTGAGTCGTGAATTTATCGATAATTTGGAAATCACTCGTGGCATTACTTATGAAAGTTAATTGTTGTGTATCTGATGTTGTATCTTTACTCCTCTTTTTTTTTGCAAACGTTTCGTTACCCTGAACCCACATATGATGGAATCCACTGCAAGTGTGTTTCAGATTTTTGAGATAGTTCTTTGAGCTGTTTCAATATGTTTATTATTGTATTATCGTGAACACCCTGGTAGCTGTGAAGAAGTTGTATGGAGGCCTTGCTGTCTGTGAGAATCCACAGTATGTCGAGTCTGTAATCCTTGGAATGGATTTTAAAGCACAGTCCATTGCTATCTAAACACCGAGTTGTAGTCAGAATTTTGTTTTTTTATTTGCTCCATTATCCATTATCAAAACTCCGCTACCTGTATGTCCATAGTCGTCCTTACTGCCTGAATATTTTATAGCACTGTTAGTTATCATACTCGACTTTATAATTTCTAGAGTTAATATTTAGTTATTGGAAATGATAATCTCAAATTTATTGGAGCTATTAAACTAATTAATTTGAGGTATATACGGTACTCATTTTTGTTACTAGTTTGATGTAAATTTATGTGAACATATACTTTTGGTTCATCCTATGTGTGTGTGATAGGAGGTAGTGTCCGTAACCTCGTCTGCGAATATACTGTTTTTTAAATTAAACCAAAAAGTGAGTCCTTCTTTAATATGTGTTTGCTTTTTTAAGTAAGTAAAATATTGAAATGTTCTACTTTTCTTTCTGTAACTTATGTTTATTAATTTATTTGGTTGTATTTTCTTCTCTTTTCAGTTCTAAATGTTTGCTTATAAACGTGTTAATTCATTTGGACAACTATTTGGTGGGTCTGCTATTATTCTGGCTGAGTTTGACTGTAGTCTTTCAAGTTTTTGTAGATTGCTTTTTATGCTGTGTTTTAGATTTGTAAACCATATTCTAGTATTAGTCTTATTAGAGGATTGTTTATTGTTTTAAAGTGTTGTTGTTCCTGTTAAGCTTTTCAAAATGTTAAATCTATTTCTTCCATTATTGAAATTATTTATGTGTGTTTATTTGAACTTATTTCTGCACCAAGGACGAATCTTAGACATTTAGGATACTTATTGCATTTCAGGAGTTCATTCTTCAATTATATTTTTCATTTTTTTGTCTAATGCCACCAGGTTATCTTTTATGGCATTTTTAGCTTTCTCTCCTGGTATTCGCGGAATTGTAATCCATTTCTTAGGTTGGAGCATCTGGAAGACAGAGTTACGTTACCCCGATGATGTGATGGGTGATAAATGATAATGAAACACCGGAGAGTTTTTAACCTAAACTTAACCTATATTCCAGACTTGGGCAACCACATGAATAATTCCCTTTAAAGAAAAATTATCATGGTTTGACTGGGAATCGAACCCGGGACCTCATGAACTGTAGTCAGAAATGCATATAATTTATTTGTTGTAAAGAACCTGATTTCTGACTTAGCGATTAACATTTAATTTATGTTCTTATGCATATTTATTTACCGATGTTGTAGTGTTGTTTAGGTGCACTGAAGCTTCTTGCACGCACAGTGATTTGTGTAAATATAATTATGTCATCTGCAAATAGTGCAATGTCTGTTTCTTTATTGATTTAATTTTCGATTCCTGCTAAATATAATGTAAAAAGTATTGGACTTAGAATAAATCCTTGTGGGTGACTTGGAACTGATTATATATTTTGAATAATCATTGTTGTGTATTACATTATAAGTTCTCATTTTAAAGAAACCACGTATCCAGTCAAGGGCTCTTCCATTTATTTTAGCTATGTGATTAACTTGTTTTTCCAAACTGTTTTGGGCCTTTTTTACTTTCTGACTAAAGTATAGGCTAGTATAGTATTTGTAGAGTAATTATGTACAATATTCGCATGAAACCAAATAAATGCTAAACATCCAGCTATTTTATATTGGCTATATAGGCCCTAAATATTATTGTAGGGATGTGGTCTGAAGAAAGTGTCCAGACTTTATTTTACTACTGTATGTAAATAAGATAAAACGTATAATTGTAAATATGTAAAGGAGAAAATGTTCTTGCCCTGTCCCAATTGAATTTTTTATACATGATTCCGATTAGCCCGGTTTATGTTTCACTCTATTAAAAAATGCAGCTATTTAGGATTTGAACTACATATTCTCAGATTTGCACATTGGTGTTCAACTACCGAGGTAAATAATTCTGATCAAATCTATTACACAACCAAATTAACTTCGCACGGGCGGAGGGGAAGAGTTCTAGCACTAGTGTCCGCCGAACTATTGAATCTGTGGAAGGGATGTAGGAGAAGACTGTACATCCGATCACGTACTGAAATGGTTTAATTTTACGTGTGGGCGGAGAATCCCTAAACACGTGTGAAATATATTAGTCATTTAAGCACGGAAGGCTCAAGTGGTCGGATCATTTAAAATCACAGTATTTGTCGTCTCTCCGTTACCAACTTCACAACAAATTACAACTGGCACCATGTAATGAGAAGTGACAGCCCATTCATATACGTAGTAACAGGGTTGTCAAATTAGTCATTTTACCAATGACCGCCTAGAAGGACGGACCATTAAAATCCATAGTATTGGTCAGCTCTCTACCTGCCAGACAAAGGACATATACAGAGGACAGGAAGTGGCAACATAGCAAGGAAGAGAAAGGGAAAGACTGCATGTTAGTTAACATATTTTCCGCAAGGGCAGACTACTTGGTGGAATAATAGGTGTAGTTATATAAGTTGCAGAGACTGTTGATGTCCCAACTCTTTCAAAAAACGTTAAGCTGAAAATATATAAAACTATTATCCTACCAGTTATATTATATGGGTGCGAAACATGGACTCTTACTTTAAGGGAGGAAAGGAGATTACGAGTATTTGAGAATAAAGTACTTAGGAAATTTTTGGACCAAAGAGAGATGAACAGACAGGTGAATGGAGAAGACTACATAACAATGAACTAATTGTCTTTATAGGAAGCCAGATATAATAAGAACAGTTAAGTCTCGTAGACTGCGATGGGCAGGACATGTTGCGCGTATGGGGAATGAAAGACGTGCATGGAAACTTCTTGTAGGAAAGCCAGAAGGAAAACGCCCTGTTGGTAGACCAAGAATGAGGTGGGAGAACAACATTAACTATGATTTGAGGGAAGTAGATTATACAGGGAATGATTGGAAAGCATTAGCTCAGGATAGGGATGTATGGAGAGCTTATGTCCGTGCGGCCATGAACCTACGGGTTCGATAGTGCCAGTGAGTAAGTAAGTTATATAAGTTGTTTAAGGGAGACAAATCAAGTCTTCCAGTACAATTAATGACATTAACTATGATTTGAGGAAAGTAGATTATACAAGGGATGATTGGAACACATTGGCTCGGGATAGGGATGTATGGAGAGCTTTATGTCCGCGCGGCCATGAACCTACGGGTTCGATAGTGCCAGTGTGTTATTAGTTATTACAAATAATGAGTTCTACAGAGCATCACTTCCAAAAAAGTCGAGTTGAAATGTTGATTCATTTATTGGACAGAGGTTGCATCTGTATTCCAGTAATTTCCCAGAACTGTTTTTATTTACCAGAAATTCGGAGATGTATATTGATGTTTCAGGAACGTTATCCCGTATTTTCTAAGGGATTTCTTAAAAATATCTTCTCTCTCACGTGAAATAAACTAGGAACCCACTCTGATCTCCATAAGGGTTATGTATTTTGAGGGAAGTGTGTAGACGTTGATATTAAATCTTGTAGGATTTTCATCATGGGACAGAGGAAAAAATATTTGATTTTTTGCAATAAATTATTTTATTTTAGTAATATCTTAACTGGAACTTTGGAATAGATTATATTTTCCAAAATATTTAACATGCATTTTAGATCAATAAATGTAGAAGGGAAGTTGTATTAACGACAGGATGTTATGGATTGATCCGAAAACTTGTAATATCATAATGAGCTGATTTGTATTTATGATAACATTCATATGAAAATATGTTGTAGAATAAGTATTCCAGCCCAGGGATGTCCATCTGTGACACGCGCTGCTGAGCGACGACATATTGGCCCGTATGAATAAAGTGGAGAAAATGCTTTTACTTCACTATTTTGAAGCATATCCTTCAGAATGTATGAAGCATAACCTTTTACTCGCGGTGACGTATCGAGAAAAAAAGCATCTGCTTCCATGGAAGAAGCACGAGCTCGATCTTGAAGCGCTTCAAGATTAGAAAAATTGTATGAATAAAATGAACCTTTTGCTTCTTTTAAGAAGCACATGCTTCAAAAAATTGAAGTCTAGTCGATGGCAGACTCATCATCACAAAATAGAGACATGGCTCAATTGGTAGTCCCCGTACGCCGTAAAAAGTGTTATAAACCACGTCGGTGTCCTCCTGAGGAAGAGTATAATTCATTATAGAGGTTCAACGAGGAAAATGTTAAATGGATTGCTGCCTACTTTTTGCCAGAAACAGAAGAGAGAAGAGGTGGTGCGCTATTCTCTGAAGATAGAATTAAGGTATTTTTTGGTTCATGGCCGATCCAGGGTTTCAAACTGGCGAAGGAGAATAAATAGATGTTCATCAATATTGATGATTCAGACAATGATGATGAAGATACAACGAAGGAGAAGAAAATTTCACTGAAGGAAAAAATTTAAGAGGAGGACGCGAAAAAAAGATTTGTTTGTTCCTTCTGTTCATATCTGTCTTTTCTTCAGCCTAGTTTTCATATGGCTGGAGGACCCGACATGCTAACCACATGTCACTCCTACACTGGCTTATAATCGTCTACCTCTGTGATTAACGCATGTGGATGTGAGGCTAGCAGCCGACTGGTAGGCCAAGGGCCTTCTAGGCCAGTCGCGCTTGGAGTTCTAGTTTTCATATTGTTAATTTTCTTTAGCAACTGGTTTGAATTATCGGCGTGCCAAAATTACATTTAAATAATTGAATTATTTTCTGAATTGCTTACATGTTTTTTCTTCCGGAATTTGCGATTTTTGTAATAATTGTGGATATTTTCCTTGAGCCGTAACTAAAAATGCCATTGTATTTTTTACAGACTTTGAACTATTTCTTGCATCCGAAACAGAAAAGGCCATGTTTACAAACCGCACTACATGTATAGTTTTGACTGCACTGAGAGAGCGGAAAAAAAGTAGCTTGGTTATGATCTGTTTTGGTTGAAATTTGTGGAGTCAGCACAAATACTTTGCTTTTAAAGAATGAAAACATAAACAAATGCTCAGGTAGTAAAGAATGCTGATGATTCATTTACGAAATGGCTGCGGCTGGGAGTTTAAAGCACATGCTTCTTATTTAGAAGGAAAAGGTTGAAGTGTAAGGTTAAGGTTATTCATTTTATTCAAAGCGCATTCTTATACTTCTACCTTTTGCTTCCAAGCAAATACTTCTACCTCTACGTAGTGCTCACAAGCAAAACCTCCAGTTTTATTCATACGGCCCAGTGTCTTCCTCTATGATGTTTAGTGAAGGATATGATCGCATGAACAATTTAAATACATTGTGGAATGCAGGCTTTCACGACCGGTAATCATGGTAATAAAAGATTCCGGGCTATGTGGCCGTGGTCTATAACTGGCGTTTCTTCCAGACGTTTCTCCCTCAACTGCGGAGGGCATCTTCAGTGGCGAGAGCTATATAAACACAAGGACAATTTCAATAGAAAAGATGAAGGAATAAAACTAGCCAAAGCCTGGTATCACACATTAGACAATAGACAGTCAAAACCGAACCAATCGGAAGCCAGTATGATGACGTCGATCCAAACAGCTGCGACTCACGTGACGTCAGCACTAGTATAAATAAGAGCGTCCAGCTTTCTGCTGTTCATTCGCAGTCGAGTCTACGACAGGGAAACAACAGCTGGAAGCGCTCGCCACTGAAGATGCCCTCCGCAGTTGAGGGAGAAACGTCTGGAAGAAACGCCAGTTATAGACCACAGCCACATAGCCCGGAATCTTTTATTACCATGATTACCGGCCGTGAAAGCCTGCATTCCACAATTAAACGCCTCTACGGGGAGGAGAGTTATTTACGAATTAGACGCCTGGAGACACTCCGGAAGAAGAAAGCCCAACTACTGTCATCGTATACATTTTTACTACGTTGCAGAGATTCTGGATATATACCTAAGTTCTTACAACAACGAAGGACATTTAGAACTAAGAAAGCTCACAGGATATATGACCGCACTGAACGTGGCTCTCCTCAGAGAACGCATTCACCAGACACGGAAAGAGCTAGCAAATAACGACGCAGAGCTCTTGTCACTTCACTTAATGATCAGCAACAGTATGTCTTACCACGATTGGAACAAGATTGATAATATTACATACAGCACAGGTGAAGCAAGAATGTTAAAGTCCACTAAAACCACAACTAAAGAAATTTAACATCATAAAAGGCAATCTCAATCCATCCAGCAATCTACCGATTTACATGGCACTGTAATAAACTTGTCATCACGCACCCTGTCAGCAGAAGAAACGTCTGTTCTGTCAAAAGGAGGCAAGTACGCCATCACACCTACACCTATACCTGTAGAAGATATTATTTCAAATATTGAGACGAGCATTAAGAATCTTCCCCTACATAAATCTGAAGAAATCCGTTACGAAACAGCCAGAATACTTCGACGCGTCCAACCACCAAAAAGCAATTTAATGAAGAAGGAGAAAATAGCACTACGAACTTTAAATAATGACCAGGATATCATAATTTTATCAGCCGATAAGGGAAACTCAACAGTTGTAATGAATGTCCAGGAGTATAAGGAGAAGATATTAGAACTACTGACATCAGACACATATAGAACCATCAACCAAGACCCTACAGCCAGTATTGTTCGAAAAACAAATAACCTGATTAAACAATCTTCCTTACCAGAAGAAAAAAAAAAAACAAGTTACGTGTCTCTGAAGCTCAACCACCACGACTCTACGGTCTTCCCAAGATACACAAGAATGGCATTCCACTCCGGCCAATTGTTGGTGCCATTGGCTCTCCGACCTACACACTCGCAAAGCACCTTACTGAACTTCTTAAACCATTCATTGGAAAATCGGACAGCTACATCAGAGACTCGACGCACTTAATTGAGGAACTGCGAAACATAAAAATAACATCTAACGATATACTGGTCAGCTTCGATGTAGTTTCCTGTTTACTATGGTGCCTATCAACGAAACCATGACCTACATTGGACAGATCTTCACAGAAGACATCACAAAGATATTCAGACATGTATTAACAACAATATACTTACAATGGGACAACAGCTATTACGAACAGATCGACGGAGTAGTAGCAATGGGTAATCCTCTAAGTCCGGTAATAGCGATTTTTTCATGGAGAAATTCGAAGAGGAAGCATTAAAAACAGCTCCCAAGTCCCCTGAATATTGGTTTCGTTATGTGGATGACACGTTTGTAGTTTGGAGACACGGTAACGAGGAATTAGAGCGATTCCTACAACATCTCAATGGCCGAAACAGCAAAATACAGTTCACCATAGAAAAAGAAAATAACGGTAAACTCCCGTTCCTGGATATTCAGATAATAAGAAAAGACAACGGAGAAATTCAGCATACAGTCTACAGAAAACCCACACACACGGACCGGTATCTACACAAGAATTCCAATCACCACCCTAGACAAAAACGAGGCGTCATAAGGACACTGTTTGACAGAGCGAAGAAGATGTGCCAGCCACAATATCTTAACCAGGAGCAGCACCATCTTTTCAGCTGTTTCAAGAAGAATGGATATACAGTCAAAGAAATAAAACAATCAATAAATCCACGTAAACAACAACGCAAAACGGATAATACATCAACAGTCAGCACAGCCTTCTTACCATATATACACAGATCGGATCAGCAAAATACTAAAAAACACAATATTAGAACAGTTTATAAACCTACAAGAAAAATAGAAAACTGCCTTCGCTCATCAAAGGATCCTCGACCACCACTCTCCACTTCCGGTGTATACCGGCTTCCGTGTTCTTGTGGAAGATGTTACATAGGAACAACAAAAAGAAGCATAGCCATCGTTTGACTGAACATAGAAGAAACTGCAGACTAGGACAAATAGAAAAATCGGCCGTAGCAGATACACGTTATTACTGAAAACGGACATCAGATTCTCTACGATGAAACACAAGTTTTAGCTACAACACCATATTATTTCCCAATATTATACAGAGAGACCATAGAAATTTATAAACACAAGGACAATTTCAATAGAAAAGATGAAGGAATAAAACTAGCCAAAGCCTGTATCACACATTAGACAATAGACAGTCAAAACCTACCAATAACAAGGAGAGAGTTCCGAACCAATGAGAAGCCAGTATGATGACGTCGATCCAAACAGCTGCGACTCACTTGACGTCAGCACTAGTATAAATAAGAGCGTCCAACTTTCTGCTCTTCAGATTGATTGATGATTGATTCGCGGGTCAGCAGCTGAGGAAGGAGGTTCTCCGCATCGGTCCCTGATTCGTCTAGCTTCGCGGCAGATAGGCGTCATGTGACCGGCAAGACGACCAGCCCTCGGTAGCATAAGCAGAGCTCGGCGGCATCACAGGGAGACCACGTGATACAAGCACGCTCCCCCCTCCACCGAGACAAATCACCGGCAATTGGCCGACAGCATAAGCGGGCGCCAGCAACGCCCTGCTTGAGCAAAACACGTGTCTGACGGCACTTTTCATTTCAGGACGACGTGAGTTCTTCACCCCCCCCTCTTACCAGGAATAGTACCTCACCCCACAGGCACAGGCCTTCCCATCAGCCCCTAGCTCGGCCTCTCTCCCAAGGTCTTTGTCAGGGCAATTCCTACCTGTCTACCACACAATTCCTTCACCAAAAAAGAACTCCCAACGTATAGGAATGGATACGTCAGCGATGAGCTTGCCTTCAGAGCCCCATATTGCGCTCCGAACGCGTAGCAGAAAAAGAAAAGATCGCGGGACCAGCGCTCTTGCGTAAATAACTCCTCGCATCTGCTGATACGCCGGGTATACTCGACTCAATTGGCAGCCTTGAACAAGGAGTTCCAAAGCGAGCCTGGCACATTAATTTGTGATTTATCCAGACTCGACATAAGGGTGAGGCTATCATCAACGGTAGACCTCGACAAATATAAAAGGCTGCTACAAGAACGTAATATACCGTTCGTAGCCGGACCAAAAAAACGACTCAAAACACGGAGAATCGTAATAAAAGGGCTTGACCCGCAAATGGACTTATCATATATACAGGAGGACTTGGAAAGTCTCGGACATCGGGTCCTTAAAGTATCAAACATGATTTCTGCAAGGACCAAAGGCCCGCTGCCAATGTTCACGGCAGTCCTAGTAGATGAGTCTACAGTCCGCGAAGCATTCAAAATTTACACTCTTTGCTTTCATAAAGTCAAAGTAGTGGAATACAGACGAATGCAAAAAAACAAGTTCGCGCGCATTCCTCCGCCACCTCCCGCCCAGAATAAAAAATCCAAAAATAAATCTAATGTCCCTTCTTCGGCAGTTCCAGTCGAGCTAGCTCTTGCTGCCAGGAAGAAACGCACTGCCCCTGTAGAGCCAGCAGCTCCAGCGCCAGTGACTCCAAAAAAGACTAAAAAGAAATCAAAGGGCCTCTCAAACAGAGGACCAATGTCTAACAGAAATAGATCATGGAATACAAATCGTCAATGTGAGCACTCAGACTGCTCCAGAGATTGAAATATTGCCTCCACAGCGAGCAGACAAAGAGTGCCAGTCATCAAATAACCCCGTAAGGAAGGATAAAAATGATAGGAACTTCTCCACAATGCCTGTGCTGGAACAAATGCCCAACATATCAGCATGACACAAACCTCATGCATGAGTTCGGCAAAATCGTAGACCAACTATATCAGGAAAAGAGAACAGGTTCATTCAACCTATCCTTAACCATGAGTTGGGACAAAGGGACATTCGATGGATGGGATCTTGACTTGGTGGAAACCAATTGCCAAGAAAACAGGAGGACTTCGACCTTCTCTGGAAAGACAAGACCAACATTTATAGCCCAGAAGAGGATTTCAACTATCCTCCCACAGGGCATAATATCTTCCAGCATGGAGGAACATACATTCCTCCTCCTCCTCTTCCCCATCGTTACAGTCCGCGACAGTTCAAATGGCTTGCTTTTGAAGGCAACCACTACAGAAGATCGCATCTACGCAAATAAACGTCCGAGAAAGACGCTAACTCTCATTTAGGCGATTTCGGTCGGCTATTCGCCTAAAGAACCGACCTAAAATGAGATAAAAAGGTTGTTGCCGGCCAACCCACCTATAAGAGCCGGAGGCCCGGACTGATTTTGGCCACATTTTGGAACACATTCAATAAATTCAACCCTATTCTGCCAAGGTTTCGATGGGTTCACTTGGCGCCAAGACAAATGTCGGAATAGGCCCTTAACTTCCCATCAATAAAACATCATTCCCAATATTCTAAATTCTAAATTCAATGGAGCAACTTAACAAAATTAACACACACAAATTAAAATTCTTAACCTCCATAAAAATTGTATTTTCACTTTCAGTAACTACTCTGCCAAGGTTTCGGTGGTTTCCTTGGTGCTAAGGTAAATACCGGAGTAGTCCCCTAGTACCCACCAGTAAATTCTAAATTCCTTCTTCACTGACCGGGTTAAAGAAAGTGTGAGGAGGATTTCATTTCAAATTGGGGCTGCAGAATGCCTAGCCACTGCCTTCATAACGGCAAGGGTGCGACAGGACTACACTTCAAATTGGGGATACAATATGCCTTGCCACTGCCTTCACTACAGCTAAGGGTGCGAACTTCAAGGATCAAACAGGAAAATAAAAATAAAATAAATAAAAACATCGCGAAATTCAGAATCGATCGCGGCGAGACCAACCCTGCATTCTGATTGGCTCTTGGAACCCGTCACCAAAAGCGCAAAATGTAAAAAATAAACAACTCTAGGAACTCGAAACGAACTATAAATAATCAAATAAAGAAACCCATTCGATAACTACCAAAAAAAAGTTTAATATTAGGACTGTAAACACTTAGAAAATAAATCGCGACAACCCGCGAAAAACCGCGAACTCAGCACCCGGAGCGGGGACCAATACGGCCTCCTGATTGGCTCACGGGACATGCTATCTAAAAACCGAAAAAACAGCTAAATAAAAAACCCAATCAAAACAATTAACGTCCGGAATCAATAATAACATCAAACTAACTCAAAATTAAACCATAAACAATAATTCGGAAAAAAATATAAAGAAATAAAACACAGGAACCTCCCGACCAATCAGCGCACGAGAAAAGCGCCAAGCATCACTTGTCAAACACCCATTGGTGAAAACAAGGGAATCGCAAAAGACTCTATAACATTTCGCTGCTCACCAACATTCAATAATAAAATAAAAAAAAATGATAATAATAATAAACCAATCTTTCGAAAACTCAAAATTAAGCTAGCCGGAACTAGCTGCTGCTGGTCATCCAAACCCATCAACCACCATCATCAAGCACTTAGGTGTTCAATCAAAATTTACCGGGACAAATGGACTGTGTCTTGGAACCCGGGGTTCCTCTCTTAAAAAAAGAGGGACCGAAGGGCTGTCCGCCACTGAGTGATTCAGACGTAGGACAGTCCACCTTTTCATATTCTGCTCTTCATTCGCAGTCGAGTCTACGACATGGAAACAACAGCTGGAAGCGCTCGCCACTGAAGATGCCCTCCGCAGTTGAGGGAGAAACGTCTGTAAGTAACGCCAGTTATAGACCACAGCCACATAGCCCGGAATCTTTTATTACCAATTTAAATACATTCTACAGCCTAACAGCAACGTAGAACGGTCTAGAAATGAATGTTCGATACTGACCACATAGCATATGTTTCATTATGTCACAGCAGTAGAGGAAAATTTAAGATTTTCCCCTCAGTCAGTTGAGTGCCGCATCCATGATCTAGCCATATTATCAAATTATCGGGCAGGATAGCAGGTTTAATCTGGGAAGACATATGTTTATTTGTAAATATCTATATGCACCCCGTTGTCAATATTACTAAAGAAGTGGACTTGTTTTACTTACCTAATGATGTTCCTACGAGAGAACCAGCTATTCCCATTATTGCAAGTGTAGGAGAATAGATAGCACAAGCCAAGTAAATTAAACATGACGATACAATGGACGGAGAAGCATATATCTGTCCTGACGTCATTGCTACTACTCCTCCTATAACCTGTAAATTTGATAATCCTCTTATTATAATTAGAAATACGTTAAAATGAAATTATTATTGTACAAATATATTTTTAAAGAAGTGTGTGTTTGAATTTAAACAAGACTAATAAAATTATTTCCATCACTTCATTATTAAATTACCCTCACGTTTTCGATTTACAAAAATTCACCAAAAGCAATTGAAAGAAAACACCACCGATTTCTTTTCTTTGATATAAATTGATTAACTGATTGGCGCATAGATTAAAAAATGGAATGATGCCTAGAATTTCACACAACTCAATCTATAATTAAATTTCAAATACATTTTCGTTCTTGAAGAAAAACAATAACTATCACAAGTCAAACATCAGCGAGCCGAAGAACTAGTGAAATACTTAAAGATGAAGAACAATCTTGATAAATTATATTGTGCAATCAGATAATTTGATAGATGTACATCAGAGGTAGTAAGTAGCAACATATTCCGTGCTTGAAGGACTATTATCTGCTTAGAAGAACTGGATATTTGTGCAAGCAAAAATCAATCACCGTCCGTTGGTTTCTAAAGAAACTGTTGAGTGGATAAAGGTAATGTTTGAACAAAACCCACACAATTTTACAATAATGGCAAACAAGATGCTTGACGAATAAATCTAGGAACAGCATCTCGGTGAATGTAACTATAGCTTACTAGGATATGCTCTCAAGTGTGTGGGAAGAGATACGTAACTCAAGAAGTACACATCGAACAACTACAGCAAAATAAAAAGTTGGCGAGATTTTATTTCCTTTGCTTTTTGTTTCATTACTCTGTTTTATAATATTCATAAATTAAAAAGAAAACAATCCATTGTGAAAATTGTTAATACTTTATGTATATATATATACATATATATAATCATCACTCTAACTAATAATTCAAGGTTAAAACACTTTTATGTCTGTTATTATAACTCATCTGTTGTTTCATTATTACCATAATAATTACTATACCAATCCGTGTTCTAATTTTAAATGCAGACTTAGTTAGGGATGGGAACCCTGGGCGTAATCACATCATAAAATGGTTGAACAAAGTTAATTTTGACTTGATAATTAGAATTTTACACACTTCAGTTATGGCATTGAGGAAGTAGAATTAAGTATCATAAATTGAGTTGCAGAAAGTAATTATTAGAGTATTAACATTTTTGTCTACATCTCAGAAACTCAAATAGGATTTATAGATTTGGATAAGGCCTTCGATCGAGTAAACAGACAAAAATTATGGGAAATATTACGAATGAAAGGATACCCGCTGTGCCTTGTTGAAACAATAAAGAAATTATATGTAGACACAAATATAATTATAGATACCGGATTCAAAAAACAGATACAATCAAAACAAATACTGGATTACGACAAGGATGTAGTTTATCACCCACTTTGTTCAATACATATATAGATGATATTTTAAATAAATGGAAAGTTTTAGTGAATCCAGGAATAAGAATAGATAATAAAGTCTGCATAAATAATCTTCTATTTGCTGACGATGTAATCATAATACAGAAAAATAAAGGCGACTTACAGAAATCTATGCCTGCATTAAATGAAATATGTAAACTATATGATCTAAAGATTTCTGTAAGGAAAACGAAGACCATGGCTTTTAGAGGAAGAGATCCAGTGAGATTCAAAATTGTTTTAGAAAATCAAAGTATAGAACAGGTGTCTAGTTTCCAATATTTGCGCTGTGATGTGGCTACAATGTGGAAAGAGATATTGACTCCAAAATAAATAAATTTCAGACGGTGTGTGGAAAAATACAGAGAACATTCAAAAATAAAATTAGAAAAGAAACCAAGATAAAAATATATAATGTTATGGCGGTTCCCACAATATTTAATGGTTGTGAGACTTGGGCTCCAATGAAAAAACAGAAGCATAGAATACAGACGGCGGAGATGAGGTTCCTAAGACAAGTAAAAGGATGTACAAGACTTAATAGAATAAGAAATGAGGATATAAGAGAAGAATTGAAAGTACAGTCTTTATTGGATAAGGTCACGAATTACAGACAGAAATGGATTGATCATATGGATGGAATGAGTAAGGAGCGATATCCATTGTTAGCAAGAAATTATCAAGCAAGAGGAAGACATGATGTTGGAAGACCTAGAAGACGTTGGGCTGATGCATTGTGAAGTCGGAACGGGCAATTGCCTAATCGCTGTAGTGATGATAATATCAAAAATTTATATTTATTACTACCCACCCTGATGTCCCAGAGCAGTGAAATGAGTGTGGGAGTAGTATGGCTCATTAAGCGCTGTCGTGTTTCGGACTCCCTGTCTGTCCAGCAGTGCAATTTACGATGCCCTGCTCTAGAGAGGTAACACTCATTTCACTCTATTATACATCGACTTTCGGCTGAACACATACGCCGCTAATCACGCGAGGGCTAAGTGGTTAAATCCCCAACTGATAACCATTAAGGTATTGGCCAGAAGGGACCTTCAACTGGTTCCAGACGTGATACATTGAGCAGTGCTTAGTTACGGTATGCAGTATTCATGAGGCAACGCTAAAGCATAGCAATATGGCCTGAAAGTTTAAATCTATTAACAATTCTATTATTCAGCGGAGGTCGGAGTAATACGGTGATATTGAGAACTAATGCTCTATTAAGTTGTTTGCAATATTTACACACTACAACAACGCGATCCTTCCGGGCCAGTCCTAGCTATTACGTGATTAGATGATATTTCGTATTTATCTATATGGTCGGTTTTATTATTGGAGTTTAACGTGTGATTGTAGTATGCGAACGTGAAAATTTATGAAATAATAAGCCTTTCTCGCAATAGGCTAGTGGCCGGCCTGTTAGGGTCTCTAACCATGTCTTATTGATCCTTCAAAAATTGTTTCTTGCCTGAGGCTTGTACCGAAGAATCTGCCTAGGTATTCTTGACTCTTCCATTCTATAGCTCCTATAATGAAACCTGTTTTCTCGATTTCTTATTTATTATTTTATGTATTTATTAATTTAGCCTGGTGGAGTTAAGGGCATGTGGTCATTTCTTCCACTCACCAGGACAAACATATGAAACAAAATCATAATAATAATATAATTGCGCACAATCATGCAAAATTAATTAATTGGCGTATTGCGCTAATGTCATTGTCACTTTGGAACACTTTGCAACTGTCTTCGATTTGATGGTAACATTCACACACACTTTGTTACGGACGCCGTGGACTGCATAGCGGTTCATCTGGTGCCTTAGTTCCTTGTTTGGTCCACACCAGCTCCTATCTATCATGACAGGCGTGCCGTAGAATTCTTCAGGAAATGGCATCCCGCTTCTGTCCTCTCTCTCTTGCATCTGTTGTTCGTAAAGCTTTAGTGGATGGCAGGTAGTAGCGCATTCTGAGGTTTTCCAGGAAGAACTGTTCTCTTGCTAGTAGATAGACCAGTCTCGAGAATAGATCTTATTGATACTGGGTGATATATATTAGTTGTAATTCATATTTTGTGTTGTTGTTTCTTATATTAAAAATTATAATCCGCAAATATTAAAAAAAATCTTTATATAATAATAATAATAATAACAATAATAATAAAATTACGTAAGAATCTTGTAAATGGAAACAACTTTTTTTAAAAATTAGAATCATATCAATCAAATGTCCATCTTAATACAGTTAGAAAAAAGTTTGAGTTATTCATATATAATTACTGCCATACCAAAGGATTAGACGCCTTGAATAGTACCATATTTATTTCCAGAAATAAACTTTGTTTTATGTAACCTCATTTGAATGCTTGCCCAGGAATCTACTTATCTCGATCTTCTTGGCATCAATGAAAAACAAAAATGGTTATCCTTAAAAGATAAACATATGCTGTCGTGGACTTTTTTGTAGAGTTTATTGAGATATTCAATTCTGTGCACATTAATTTGTTGTTATTTGTTATGGTTTAGGCAGCGTAAGTTATTTAAGGGTAAAACAGGAATTTTTCACGTTTTTCACTACAAAGGTCGTTTTAAGGATGTAGGAGTTGAGTATCTCAACGCTCTTATAGCCTATGTTCATCCCGGGAACCTTCTGAACATTTTGCAAAAATCTCCATCACAATCGCATCAACAGTATGGTCGCGCATAAAGAACGAATAAACAAACATTCATTTTTATATATTTGACTAGCGGACCCGGCAGACGTCCTGCCCGAACGTTCAATTCTCGTGTCAAGGCTGGACGATAAAAATATAAGTTACTTTTTTACCATAAAATGCATTAATTAATATGTTCGCAAGAAAAATCCACACTATCATCTGTTGTGGCTAAAGAAGCGTGCATTATGACGTCATATTGTTGTTGAACGGAATATTTCGGTAATGCAGATGACTACACATCTGACATAAAAATATTCCTATTACCGGATCCATACATACGTTCATTTATATATATATATATATATATATATATACTATTATTATACAGATAAAGATTAAGTAAGCGATATGCGTATTGACTCGTGTTCAGGAAATTCTTAAATTATTTGAGAAAAGAATAAATTTGAAAATAACTATACCACTTAATCAAATTATATCAAAGCAAAACGATGTGTTATAATTAGGGCTAGGGTTTTTATGTAATAAAAGATAAGATTGCAATGAGGATAGTATATACTATTCAACTGTTTGTGAGTGAAACCAAGATAAAAGACAGAAGTCTAACTTCTCATTATACTATTCAACTGTTTGTGTGTGAAACCCAAACAAATGACAGTCACAAGTAGAGCGAGGATATTTATGAAATTCATGTTTTAACCTATTAGCCAGAGAGCATTGAGACAAAGTATCTTTACATTTTATGAACTGTAGAATCAAATAAGACCTACATATTTTTTCATATTTCATAATATTTTGGCACAATGTTCATATTTTTGTAAAAATGTAATATTTCTTCATATTTTTCAACTTTCAATTTTATTAAATAAAATTTATAATAATTGGTTAAAAACATTTTTGAAGTGACTGTAGTTTTGAAATTTTTTGACAATGTAATATGGTAGACAGCCGAAAATTCCTCAGTATCACATCTGGAACAAGATAAATAGATTTGATAAAATAAAATAATTGAAAAAAAGGAGACATGGAATAACCAAGTGGAGGTTTTTGTCCGAAACTACAGAAAAAAAAAACAGGGATTTCCTAATCTGCGACAAGAACATGAATAAATAGGGCAACAATGTTAGAATAATAACCACCTACTCTATCTATCAGGTAGCAACCACATTTATTTTTTGCTACCTTAGGACAGTTCTTATTTTGTGGAATGGACTACAGTATTTAAATGTAGGGAAGACTTCTGCTGCTAAACTCTAAGCTGTACTGAGAAATAAGGTCTTACTCCACAGTTTATGAAATTCAGTAAAGTTTTTAAAATATATTAAACTATTATTCAACCAGTTATATTATATGGATGCGAAACATGGACTCTTGCCTTAAGGGAGGAAAGGAGATTACGAGTTTTTGAGAATAATGTTCTTAGTAAAATTGTTGGACCAAAGAGAGATAGACAGGCGAATGGAGAAGACTGCATAACAGTGAAATTACATGGTCTTTATAGGAAGCCAGATATAATAGAACAGTTAAGTCTCGTAGACTGCGATGGGCAGGAAATGTGGCACGATGGGGAATGAAAGACTTGCATGGAAGCTTCTTGTAGAAAAATCAGAAGGAAAACGCCCAGTTGGCAGACCAAGAATGAGATGGGAGAATAACATTAACCATGATTTGAGGAAAGTAGATTATACAGGGAATGATTGGAAAATATTGACTCAGGATAGGGATGTATGGAGAGGTTATGTCCGCGCGGCCATGAACCTATGGGTTCGATAGTGCCAGCGAGTTAGTTAGATAGTCTTGTAGGTAAGGCTAATATTATTCCCACATACATCAAACTATCAAATATAGTGCGGTACATGCCTTCTCCCATAACATCATATGGTGTAGAGCATACTCTCTGATCGTATAAAACAATTCAGACGGACGGGCATTGAAACATGTATAAAATGTAGACAAAGCTCTAACTGTGTATTACGAATAGAATTGATAATTGAATTGTTCAAAGCACAAGTAGACCAAGACTAAATACTCTGCTCAGCCAATTTAATGAAAAAAACTAATGTTAAAGTAATTATAACTACATTTCACCATGTTCATACGTGTAGTTTATAGGATTAAAAATAATTGTATTTGCAAATTACAAATAATTGTATTTGTGGATTAATTAATTTTAAGATCTTGTTTTTTTTTCCAAATATAACATACTGGAACTGTTCTACTTGTGTTCCGATTCAACTAATTTAATATTATTGTGACATTGACATATATTGGAGTTCAATATCTTTATGCAAGATAAATAGCAGTCATCCAAATTGTATCCACTCTAAATTTTTAATTGGTATATTCGATGGAAGCATGTTTGTTTCGGTTACTATGTTTTGTTTTTTTGTTTATGTTTGGATATCATAATTATTTATCATTGGATAAATGAATTGATGGTTATATATATAATCTCCCAATATTAATTTATTAAAGGTAAAGTGTCAAACTACAAGCTTGGGAGGCTCTTAGGGTAGATGGATGTTGAGACTTCCACATTTCTAGACAATCGCCAAGAGATATCCACTGGGTTCTCAGCCCTGCGTGACAGCCCCCCCCAGAACATGCGCCTGGTACTCATTTATTTAAGAACCGAGTAGACCCTAGGACTATAATGTTGCCAGAAGATTTTGTCATGCTAAAAACCCTGACCCCATTGAGACTCAAACCCATAACCGTCTGGCTTATTAGCGTGATTCCTCAAACAACTACACTAAAACGTGAGCCATTATAATTGCTTCAAATCACGAACATATTTTATGTTGGGTCTGAGTTAATGAAAAATTAATTTAAATGGAAATACAGTGAAATTCTTGATTTCTTGAGCTACAAAAAGGTCTTCTTGTCTCATTTGTGTATTGGTATGTATACCCGTAATTTATGCAAGGCCTTTGTAAAAAAAATAGTAGCTTCATAATATTTTTGTGTTATAATTTTCATATTTTTCATATTTTTGTTATTATGACTTCATATTTCCGTATAATTTTATTCATCGCTCTAGTCATAAGTCTAACGTCTCATTACACTACGTTACAATCTTAACTGTTAGTACCTAAAAATCCTGGCCCTAGTTATAATGAATAAGACATTTTCTGACACTTATTATAGCCTCAACACTATATACATGTATGTGTGTGTGAGCGTGCGTGAGAGTGTGTGTATGTAATATTAAAAAAAAAACATTAAATTACATTTTTTGAACATTCGAAATACTTGGTTTCATAAAAATCTTATTTCCGTGGTCTGCTCCTTTGTTACTTTTTCGGGTTGCTAGGTGTCTCCATGTCGTTATAATGGTTGTTTAGTATATTTATTCAAGCAATATTACATTGTCTCGTAAGCTCATTTGTATTTTCTTTATTTCAAGGAGTCTTCTACATTTGAAGTAATATATTATCCACTTATTAATAATGTTTTTAATTTCATGAAATGTACATGTGATGAAGTAGAGTCCTATTAATTAAATTCCAATCCACCATTTGCCTTGGACATTTAGGAAAACAAAAGAAAACGTGTGTCAGTCAGGTATTTTGGCACCAGTGTTTGAACGTGAAAGGTCTCAAAAGGTTAGCTTGAGCCAACTCGCTCGGTGAGCCACGACTTCATTGTGATTTGCTTCTGACTAGATTTTGTAAAACTGGGATTTGCTATTGGCGCAACTAAACATCACTTTGATGAAAGGTTATGCAGGACCTCACCTACAAACTGATAGGAATGATAGATCTCGCAGAGACGATACTTTTTTTTGTTAAGGAACATACATTCCAAACGATTTCGTTAATTGGTTATACGTAGGTGAAGGTCGCCCATAAGGTTAGGCATTTAATACAAATAATTGTGCCCAAATAACTCTTTATTGAAATATATGTTCTCATATTTGTTATGATTTATTTTTAAATCTTTATTTTACACAAAATTCAATTTAAGCCCTCTCTAAAATAACTTATTACCTTCTATTATCCTCTAGGTAAAATTAGGCATCCCAAAACCATTAAACTTTACAATATGTATGGTTATAACAGAGTGTTTATAGATCTTTCCCGTGACCTACTCTTTTCCATCCACAATGTTCCAAGTAAAAAAAAATAATGGAAACACATTACCAATATATATTTTCTATGATTTTTCCATAATGTCTTATTTGAAGACTTTGTCTAAATATAATGAGTCCAGAACTGTGTTTGAAACCAAATAAACAATAAACGATAAAATAAAGAAATATAATTATATTTTTTTGACCTCTAGAATTTGTACCAGTTTTCAAAAGAGGTCTCATATTTGACACCTTCATACTGCTACTGCGTAGGTGAAGGTGGATGTCCATAAGGGTCGAATTGAATACAAATATTTTTATTCAAATAACATTTTATTGAAATAATATTCTCACAATAGATGTTCAAACAGCCCGCAAAGAAAAGAATCAAGGGGCATCAAATCGGACGATCGGATTGGCCATGCAATATGTCTCGCTCGTCCAATCTAATCTTCCCCATGGTCGACGGTTAATTGTACTCTTGTACTGAAGTGTAAAATATGGGAGGAAGTCTCCCTACAACGAGGAGTAAGGCAGGAGGACCCAATATCCCCAAACATTTTCATAGCTCTAATGGAGGATATCTTCAGCAGGATGAAAGAAGACTACGAAATAAATATAAACGGAAGGAAATTATTCAATCTCCGCTTTGCAGACGACATCGCTCTCATAAATTACTTATACGAGGAAGCAGAAGAAACGCTAAGAGATCTCTGCAAATACAGTAAACAATCAGGACTTCAAATAAATGTCTAAAAAACAAAGATAATGACTAACGATACAAAAAAGATAATCCATATCGAAAATCGCAAAATCTACTACATCAATGAATATATTTACTTAGGCCAAGCCGTATCATTCAACAACCAAACTCTAAACAAAATAGAAAGGAGAATGACACCAGCATGGAAAAAATTCTGGGCTCTAAAGTTTATATTACTAAAAAAAATACATCAGCCTAAATATGAAAAAGCAGCCATGGACATGTGTGCACTACTCGTATTAACTTACGGCTCGCAGACATGATCTTTAACAAGAAAAGGAATATCCATGCTAGAGATTTGCCAAAGAGAAATTGAGTGGAAGATATTAAACATCACAAGAAGGGACCTCTTCAGGAACGAGGACATCCGCAAGATAACGAGGCTTAAAGACGTACCAACATCAGCAATAGAGTTGAAATGGAAATGGGGGGGGGGTCATGTGCTCCGAACGGATTCTAAAACGTGAATTTATACAGTGACTATGTGGGAAGCCAGACTAGGGAAAAGGAAAGTCGGAAGACAGAAAAAGTTGGAGTGAAGTGTGTTCGTGTCCTCTAGGACCCACCTGTGGACTAGAATAGCGCAAGACAGACAAAGATGGACATAAAAAGTTGAAGTGATAGTCCCAAGGGATTGGAAAAACACGGGGATATAACGTAAGCCACCCTGCAGTCGCAGGAGACCCTTGCCCGAAATGGGATGACTATGGGCTAATTCTGATTCTAATTGAAATGTGCCCCATCATATTGGAATTAGAGACTACGGTGAACAGCATGAGGTACACTGTCCAGGAGGTCTAAAACTGTATGTGAGAAAGGCAGCAATCACTAACGTTCTATTATAGAAACCACTTTACAAGTAGTATAGATTGTGGTCGTATGTTTGCGCCTCCTGAATTTGGTACACGCGTAGGTTGTACTCTCTCAATAATCTCCAAATGGATTGGTGACGTAAGCTCATAGCACGATCCACAGTTGCTTCACTAAATCATTCGACCACAGCATCATAAAATTCGGTATCCTCGCATCATGTCTCCCACCTCCAAGAACGATATCCCCTGTTTTTTCCGAAGCTTCCTGGATTGCAGCAAAGGTAGTAGGCCTAGTGTATGAATGTCTCTTGCAGCTCACAGATGAGATGAGCCTCCTTTGACCTCATCGTAATATATACTCATATCTCTGAGTTCAGACAACTCGCATTTCGTGTTGATGGTACTTTCAGAACAACAAAATAAACCTGCAGGTAGATACTGACTGCTTCGACTGAGTGAGCCCTTTATGATGCAAATAAACATCATGCAGGCTAGGTATAGTGCATAGGGAGTGCACCGTAATACCTGTTCTTAATTCATTAAACTACGTGTTTATTAGTGTATGTTCCTTAAAAATATATATTCTACTGTCTGGATGATGTAACATTCCTATCAGCTTACCGATGAGGTCCCATTAGACACTGAATATTTCAGTAAATGTGACAGGGGCATCTCATTACTTTCAACTTCGTACAAAATTCTATCAAATATATTAGTAAGCAGACTTACTCCCTACATTGATGACATTCTAGGAGATCATCAATGTGCATTTAGAAGAAACAGGTCTACAACAGATCAGATTTTTAGTATAAGACAAATTTTAGAACAGAAATGGGAATATAATGGTACTGTACATCAACTATATGCAGACTTCAAAAAAGCATATGATTCATTAAGAGGGAGAAGTTATATAGTATCCTGCTGGAGTTCGGAATTCCTAAAAAGTTAGTTAGACTTATACGAATGACACAAAGAGCAGGGTGCGTGTAGGCAACAGTTTTCAGACACTTTTGAAATCCAGAATGGGTTGAAGCAAGGAGATGCACTATCACCTCTACTATTTAATTTTGTACTAGAGCATGCCACCAAATCTTTAGATGATGAGGAAGGTCTACAACTCAATGGTATTAATAAGCTGTTAGTTTATGCTGATGATGTAGTACTATTGGCCGATAGCGAGGAGATACTAAAGGACTACACGCACACACTATTGAGTAACACTAAAGAATTAGGACTGGAAGTAAATGTCAATAAAACTACATTTATGGTCACACGTAGAAATGCATTATATAATGGAAATGGACAGCTAATGACAAATGAGGGAAATTTTGAGGTAGTGGTTAAATTCAAATACCTAGGAACAATAATCACAAATAGGAATGAGATGCTCAAAGAAATTAAACATAGGCTCAATTCTGGAAATGCATGCTATTATGCATTGCAGAGACTTTTGATGTCCCAACTCCTTTCAAAAACCGTTAAACTGAAAATATATAAAACTATTATTCTACCAGTTATATTATATGGGTGCGAAACATGGACTCTTACTTTAAGGGAGGAATGAGATTACGAGTTTTTGAGAATAAAGTTCATAGGAAACATTTTGGACCAAAGAGAGATGAACAGACAGGTGAATGGAGAAGACTACATAACAATGAACTACATGGTCTTTATAGGAAGCCAGATATAATAAGAACAGTTAAGTCTCGTAGACTGCGATGGGCAGGACATGTTACGCGTATGGGGAGTGAAAGACGTGCATGGAAGCTTCTTGTAGGAAAGCCAGAGGGAAAACGCCCTATTGGTAGACCAGAATGAGGTGGGAGAACAACATTAACTATGATTTGAGGGAAGTAGATTATACAGGAAATGATTGGAAAGCATTAGCTCAGGATAGGGATGTATGGAGAGCTTATGTCCGCGCGGCCATGAACCTACGGGTTCGATAGTAAGTAAGTAAGTGACTGAATTAAAAAAAAGAATAATTGTCAATATCAAATTATCTCTACTTAATGATGTTGATTGAATACAATTATTGAATAGAACATATTTTATCGATAGAATATCCAGAAATGAGATATGCAATTCCTATGTTTATATGTAAGATGTCAGTACAACAAGATTAAGCCTGGAAGTTCAGATAGCCTCGAAAGATCTAAGATTATAAATTAATATGATTGTTCAACAAAAAATTCCAACAAATTAACAAATTGTATTACTCAATTATGCAGAGTATAATAAAGTTGGTCAGGCTTCTGATTGCAGTTCATGAAGTCTCGGATTCCATTTCGGGTCAGTGAACAGACTTTTATTCAAGGGGAATTATTCTTATAGTCGCCTGTTAGTTAAATTAGTAATTTAGGTTAAGGTTAAGTTCAAGTAGAAGGACTCTCCTGGTTTGTTATAATTTATCACCCATCATGTCATCGGGGTAAATAAATATACCTTTCAGGTGCCCCAACCTCAGAAGTGGAGTACGATTTCCCTGATACCAGTACATAATTCCACAAATATAGTAAGGTGGCATTAAAAACATTGAAATCATGGGTAAAAAACGGACTTTACTGACAAAGTTGTAAATTAAAGCGGCAGGAATAAAAAAATCGTAGTTTTATTTAAAAGTATTTTGTGTGGAAGGAGGCTAATTCCTCATTTTATGTTGGTCTCCTATTAAAACAAAAGCTTGATTTAAACTTTAGAATTTAGTTTATTAAGTGGATAAATCGAGGAGATGAAGAGGATGATGGTAATTAATGAGAAACCGTAAAAGTGATGTTAATTTTCATAAGAGGTGGTTATTTCCTGACCATAACTACTAACCTGAATCCAGTCAAGTTGGCTCGTAGTTGGGGGAACATCCGTAGCGTTTCCCATACAGCTGTTGAGCACTGCTACCAGGATGATTGAAGGTGTATTTAATGAAGGAAGTTCTACTCGTCCCAGAGTGCAATCCAGACCATTCTTTATCAGTACACTGCAAATAATTGTGCATTATTTTACTACGGTTTTTTTTACATTCCGTTTATAAACGTTTTAACATCATGTGTAATGTTAAATCGAACGGTTTGTTTATTTCTAGTAGACTGTGCATTTTATTAATGTGTTAATAGTATTTTCTATAGATTTTGTATTACATAAACTGTCATTTTTAGAGGATTGCCACAAGAACAGAGTGATGCAGACAATTAATTTTCGAAATTGATTAAATACATTTTGTAGATACATTAAAAAAGTCAAATTTTAATTGAAACATATTCTATAAAGTAAAACTTTTGTAGGGATGGTTTTCTAAATTGAAATTGATCATCTAATGGCAGCGATGAAATTTTTAGAAAGATACGCTCTGTCCAAATCTAAGAAATTCCAAAATTTAGCTAAGAATCCTGGTAAAGTTCCTCTTCACCCGATCATCAATCCTGTGACAGTTATTATCTAATTGGTATTTATCTTTGTAATAGTCAATTGTTGGCTCATATTCAGCTTTAATGATACTGGGTGTTCTGACAGAAATTGTGCTACTTCAGACTCCTGTTTGGAAGATCCCGAGATCGAATACCGGGTCAATCAACTTCACACGAGTTCAAACCAATTATTATGAAGGAATTTTATTAACACGAATCATTTACCATAATCAATAATTAATCGTCAGTCTGTCCCTCTGTTTGACTTAGTCTAGTGTCTCCATTTTATAGGTACTTTCATGTGTTTCTCGCCTCCCGAAACTTAAAGGGACATGGAGAGGATTTTAATTGAATCGGGTATTTGGAAAATGCCATAATTCCACTTTATTACAGAAAAGAGTTCTCTGATTAGAGGGCACATGTACTGTGAAATAACCTTTTCTTCATGCCTCCTATATGCATTAAAATGGTGAGAATACCGGCTTCTCTATTTTCAAAGGGCGATATCTCCAGTTATATGGCATTTTCCAACTATCTGTATTGTCTTCCCAGCTATTTCCTGTGCCTACTCATTGTTGTCTCCATGTTGACAGTTAATATGTTCTGATGTGTTGAAAACAAATGATTCAGGTGACAGTTTGATTACTAGTTAAAAAATAAAAGGATGAAAGCCCAAAACCGTAACCTTACTATTGTCCGTTTTTTTATTAGCAGCATGTGCAAGGGGGAAATTTTTTTAAGATATTTCGTTATTTATCAGTGAGAGGGCATTCATTCCTGCCGTGCGATAGAGACTTTGGTGTTGCAAAGAGACTTAATAGAAGGCACGACAAAATGCATGCACCAGCAGAATATTATGAATTAATGAGTTCATCAACCTCAAAATTTAAGATAATAAATATAAAAAAATAAATTTGAAGAGAAAAATTACGCTCAGACAGGGGTTCGAACCCAGGACTTTCGCTTTCTATGCAAATGCTGTACCGACTGAGCTACATGAGCACTCCAATCTAACACATTTTTATTTTATATATTTCCGAGCGTCAAATGCTACTATTTTAGTATCGAAAGAGGACGTAAAGGCGTTATAATGCAATTTTAAAATTTCCAATAAAGTTCTTTCTTTTTATAAAGAAGCCGCTATTTACATATCGAGGAACCGTTCGGAGCATTTGGCACTCGGGAATTAACAGTGTATATAAGAGAAAACCCCCCCAGGAGCTATCACCTTGACGTGGGGGGGGGGGCTTAGTATCCCGATGAACCAGACGACTCTACTGGGGAAGATTGACTTAGGTTGGTCTTGCTGGTGGGTAAGAGGTGAGGGGGAACTAAGTATAGCTAAAAAGGAATGCCGAGGAATGGCGTCTGTATCCATATTGGGCGGCCACATCTTCGTCAAGTCAAGTCTTCAACGGTCAACAGGGCGACAAGGAATAGCCCAGCTAAACTTGTAGGGGCTTGAAGAGCGGAAGAAGCAGCCCTCTCTTGGGGGGTGGATACCCAGAGGAGCATGTTTGGAGGCTCAGAGGAAGCAGCCCTTCCACCATCCTTGTCCTGCCCGCGCCTCTCGTAACGCTTCCAGGAGACATTTATCTTACTGAGAAGCTTCATGGAAATCAGCCGGATTGTCATAAAAGGGGGAACGACCCAAGGCAGATAAAGGATACGATTTGGAATATAAAGGACATTTTTGACACTTAGGGAAATTGGAAGTAAGGGAAGGAAAGGAACGTAAGGGGATAATAATTTATACAAGAGAAGGATAAGTAGAAAGAGAATTATAGAAAAAAGAAATAAAATTATAGCAACAATAACAGAAACCAAAAAAGAAACTAAAAGGAACAACGGACTACACAACTATACTATGTTGTATAGCGGAGTTAGAACAGACAACAAGAGCGCAGTGTGGAGTAGCAATTTTAATAGATGAAAAAGGAAGAACAAATTGAATAGCTATGAGTTTATAAATGAAAGAATCCTGATAGCCAAATTTAAAATTGAAAGAGGATATATGATGATAATTGCTGTGTATGCCCCAGAGGAAGGCAAGAAAGAAGAAACAAAAAAATTTTATAAAACATTACAAACATTAGTTGATAAATATACAAAAGATCATCATTTAATAATAAGTGGAGACTTAAATGCCAGAGTAGGCAATGTCCCTATACCTAATGTAATAGGAAATAATGGAGAAATAACAATAAATGATAATGGACAGATTTGAGACAGTTTTCAGCCTATAATCAATTAAAAATAATGAATACCTATTTCCGAAAAAAGGACATACATAAATATACAAGAAGTGGATATAACTCAAGATCAATAATTGACTATTTAATCGTAAACAACAAGCTAGGAGCCTTGGTAAAAGATGTGAGAGTACATAGAGGCAGCGATATATACTCTGATCACTATCTCGTGATAAGCAAAATAAACATAATAGCTAAATGGCGGAAAAATAACATAAAGAACAAAAGAAACCAAGAAGAAGTATATAAATATATTTATTACAAGATCAAAGTATTAGACAACATTATGAAAGCAGAATGAATAAATATATATCAGAGATAGCGACGTCAGAAGATATAAATATTGAATGGGAAAATATATCAAATGTAATACATAAAACAGCAATGAGATATTAGGAAAGAAAAATAGAATAAGAATAGGAAGGGCTTGAGAACTTGGAATGCGAATATACAATGCAGTGAATGAAAAAACAAAAAGCATATCATACATACTTACGACTGAAAACAGAAGAATCTTATGAAGAATATAAAATGAAAAGGAGAATTGCTAAAAGCATTATAAGAAAATCCCATCAGGAGTCATGGGATAAATTTATAAAACTCAGTAGAACATGATATGTATGGAAGACAAGAAATAGGTTATAAATTAGTGAAACATCTAAATCAGACTGAGAAAGATTCTGCCAGATTGAATATAATCCCAGAAACAAGAATGGATCCAGCATTATGAAAAACTTTGGAAAAAGGAGGAAATTGAAGGAAAAGAGAACAATGAGGAAGAAATAAAAGTGGAAAATATTGATGTAATAGACATAAATGAATTAGAAATGGCTTTGAAAACCACTAAGAATAGGAAAGCAACAGGATTAGATAATATAAATATGGAATTAATCAAATATAGTGGAATATTGTGTAAACTACGAATACTTTCATCTAATTAATATATGTTGGCAGACCTATGGGATTCCAACCACTTGGAAAACAGCAATTGTCAAGAATATATTCAAAAGAGGAGACCGGAGAAATTGCGAGAATTACAGAGGGATTAGCTTAATGAATACTGGCTACAAAATATATACGAAAATAATAAATAATAGATTGAGAAACATAACAGAAGTAATAATAAGTGAAAATCAAAGTGGATTCAGAAAGGGAAGGTCATGTATAGACAATGTCTTTACACTGAAACAAACTCATAGAAAAGAGAAGAGAACATAACTTAGAAACTCACATAGGATTTATAGATTTGGATAAGGCCTTCGATCGAGTAAACAGACAAAAATTATGGGAAATATTACGAATGAAAGGATACCCGCTGTGCCTTGTAGAAACAATAAAGACATTATATGAAGACACAAATATAATTATAGATACCGGATTCAAAAGAACAGATGCAATCAAAACAAATACTGGATTACGACAAGGATGTATATTTATCACCCACTTTGTTTAATATATATATAGACGATATTTTTAATAAATGGAAAGTTTTAGTAAATCCAGGAATAAGAATGGATAATAAAATGTGCATAAATAATCTTTTATTTGCTGACGATGTAATCATAATACAGAAAAATGAAGACGACTTACAGAAATCAATGCATGCATTAAATGAAATATGTAAATTATACGATCTAAAAATTTCTGTAAGGAAAACGAAGACCATGGCTTTTAGAGGAAGAGATCCAGTGAGAACCAAAATTATTTTAGAAAATCAAAGTATAGAACAGGTGTCTAGTTTCACAATATTTGGGCTGTGATGTTGGCTACAATGTGGAAAGAGATATTGACTCCAAAATAAATAAATTTCAGACGGTGTGGTGGAACAATACAGAGAACATTCAAAAATAAAATTAGAAAAGAAACCAAGATAAAAATGTATAATGTTATGGCGGTTCCCACAATATTGTATGGATGTGAAACTTGGGCTCCAGTGAAAAGACAGAAGGATAGAATACAGACGGCAGAGATGCGGTTCCTAAGACAAGTAAAAGGATGTACAAAGACTATGTAAAGACTGATAAATAAGAAATGAGGATATAAGAGAAGAATTGAAAGTACAGCCTTTGTTGGATATAAAGTCCACGAATTACAGACAGAAATGGATTGATCACATGGATGGAATGAGCAAGGAGAGATATCCATTGTTAGCCAGAAATTATCAAGCAAGAGGAAGGCGTGATGTTGGAAGACCTAGAAGACGTTGGGCTGATGCAATATGAAGTCGGAACGGGCAATTGCCTAATCCCTGGAGTGATGATGATGATGATGATGATGATATAAGAGAAAATATCGAGTTTAGATTAGAGTGTTCAGGTAGCTCAGTCGGTAGAGCATTCTCATAGAAATCGAAAGGTCCTGGGTTCAAATCCCAGTCTGAGCATATATTTTTCTCTTCAAATATAATTTATCCTTCATTGAGATGTATTAAGTGAATAATAACAATAAAACAGTTAAGATATTTTGGACTACAAAGGCTGGTGGCCAAACCAATATCTAAATAATACTTTTTCTATTAGCTCACAGGCAAATATACCGAAAGAACAGAAAGTAAAGTTAAAAGTTCAATTAGAATACACTGCAATTAAACCTGGTAGTGTCATTACCCACCCTACAATAGACGGTCTTTTGAAAGAAGCAGACCTGCACATAACGCTCCGCCACTGTCACACATGCGAGCTTATAATGGCAAAATTCCAATAAACATTAAAAAAATGAATGACATTAAGAAAATGTTACATACAATATATATCCGAGGAGAAAAAAATACTTCTATAATGAGTTGTGTCAATGGCCTACAAGGGAATAAAGTTCTCCAGCGGAAGAGGGTTAAAACAATTAGATTGCTTCAGTTTCTCAATACACTTTGTGTGCATTATTGTACATTCTTATCAATTTCAATATCAATTAGGCAAACAAACGTATTTATTAACGTAATAATTGGTTCATATCTACTTACAATTGCAAAAGGCCGCATTTCCACTTCATAATAATTGTTTTTTATCTTATTAAATACCGTTATTTTTCTTTGTAACATTATACTAAGATTAATATTAATTAGGATTTAGTGAATCTGAAAGAAAATAATAATTTTTCCTTAACAGTTTTGTATTATTCAATTTTCCTGTCTACTGTAAAATTTAAAAATATGGATATATGGTCTTTTCCAAATAACCGATTCAATTCTGGATCTTGTACATATATTTTGGTCACAAAAAAAGACATGGATTATTTACTCGGATGAATGATCAGGTCAATTCTTGGTAAGTCTCCGAGATTACACAAACATACAACATAAGAGACTATTCAATCATACATTAACATTACACTAGGAGAATATTGTATAGATAATATCAAATGATTATACGGTATTATTTGGATTAGTTTCTCGAAATTTGCCTAAAAATGAAGAAAAATGTAAAAAAAATCCTAAGCAGTAGAATAACATTGACACTTAGTAGATCTACGAGTATATTATTGTAGTATATTTATTTATTTATTTACATTTACGCCTATGAAGTTACACAAGTTGGGATCGAACTCGAGCCTGCTGTGTTCGAGGCAACGACATTATCCTAGCGGCAGATTATATAATAATAATAATAATATGCATAATAATACTAATTAATAATATTTATTAATAATAATAGTAATAATAATGACTCAATTCCGAGGAAAATGGGAAGTATTAGGGAAACACAATATTGATAGAAACTTAATTGAAATTATTAAACAAATTTATAAAGATAACACGGCTTATGTAAAATTGGAAATATAATATCTAATCCTATAAAAAACACAAAGGGATTGAAACAAGGGTGCAGTCGATCACCAATTGTATTTAATATTTATGTAGAATTTATATTAATGAGATGGAAACAAAGCTATAAAGGTATGGGTATCCTAATAGGTAACAGATTTTTCTGACATTACAATTTGCTGATGATCAATTGATTTTAGCGCGAGACAAATTTGGTATGGAACTCATGATAAAAGGTTGAAGAACGCATATGAAGCATGGGGTCTCACAGCATATTTACAAAAAAAAAACAATATTTGGCAATAAATAGCAATGAAAGAGAAAACTTAGTATTGGAAGAAGGAATTCAATAAAGCAAGTGAAACAAACTAAATATTTGGAAATAACTATGGATAACATTCAAGGTATAGGCAAAGAGAACATAAAACATAGAATTGAATTGAGTAGCAAAATAATATCATCGTTATAAATTCCATATGGTGGGATAAGCATATTTGGAAAGACAAAAAAAATTGGCAAAACATTGGTGAAATCTGTTTGCAGTGTAGGGAAGTGAGGTATGGAAAATCAATAAGTACTACAAGAATAGACTAATAGCTCCAGAAATGGATTATTTACGCAGAAGTGCCAGGAAGTATAATTAAAAAATGTCACAAATAAGGAAATTAGAAACATAATGGAAGCAGAAGAAAGCATAATTGAAATAATTGAGGAGACATATTTTAAGAAGGGAAGATGAGCGATGGCCGAAACTACTATATCAATGGTAAAAGAGCAGAAAGGAGAAAAGAGGGAGATCAAAGTTAACATGGAAGGAAAGCATGAACATAGTAATGCAAGCAAGAGGGCTAAGCATGGAAGATGCCCAAGATCGTAGGCTTTGGAGGTTTGGCACGGGAAGACGGCAGCATCTGTAAAATAATAATAATAATAATAATAATAATAATAATAATAATAATAATAATAATAATAATAATAATAATAATAATAATAATAATAACAATAACAATAATAATAATAACAATAATAATAATAATAATACAATAATAACAATAATAATAACAATAATAATAATAATAACAATAATAACAATAATAATCATCATAATAATCATCATCATAATAATAATAATCATCATAATAATCATCATCATCATCATAATAATCATCATCATCATAATAATAATCATCATCATAATAATCATCATAATCATAATAATCATAATAATAATCATAATGGAATTTTTTTCGTTTATACTGGTTTTTCCTAGTTGTTTTTCTTTTTGTTTTACCTGTTTGTTAACTTTCTTTAATTATCACATAGACACAAGGACAAGACACACACACACCCAGACCCAAGGTGGAGATTTAAAATCCCCTACCCCACCAGGAATCGAACCCGGATCGCCGAAGTGGAAGGAAGGGACTTTACCGACTACGCCACGGCGACGGACAAAAATTCTTCTCCCATGGAGACTCGAACCAGCGTAAGTCCCGTAGTTCTGCGCCAAGACTTTTTGCCTTAACCATTTCGCTACGGTGCGGAACAAATTAAATCGATTAACTTCTATAGAAAATTAGAATGACTACACACAGGCACAGCCTACTGGATAAAACAAAATATTCCAGGTTAGATTTAGATATAGAAAGAGGATAAGAATGAAATCAGAGAACTTAATGAATGGAATGATGATTAGTGACGAGATGATACGTCGTAATTAAATTCAACAATTATTTGACTTGACTTTTAAAAAACCCAGTATTAAGTTTGTACATTTGAACATTCTCATTACTAAAATGTTGAAGTCTCTCTACTAAGAATTAGTAGGCAATGATTTGAAACCATGAATCGTGGATACCCGAATACGAGACTCAAAACTATCATGTGAGCCAACTCGATTTGTACGGTACTTAGAGTTCTTATCTACTGTACATCAATTCGAGTTCATTCATACTTTAAAAATAGTGAAACGCTTGTTGAGAACATCGTATTTTGTAAGTGGACCTGTATTTATTTATATTATTGCACTTTATTATTTTAATTTTCAAATAAAAATTCGGAACTAATTTAAATTAAAATATTAAATAAAACTTGTCCAGTAAATAACACTGGTCTACATGATTTTTGTCTCATGGGTACCAGTAGTTGTACTTAATGCAGTTTTTTATCGTATTTTAAAATATGTATTCGGAATTTCTCCATCTCCCACAGTTTTTTTATTTCAATTTCAATTAATGGATTTAAATAATTATTTTTTTAACAAACACTTTCATGAGGAGATTTCAGCTATGGAAAGGATATATCAAGGCAAATTGAATCCTAATATGCTGGCCGATTATTATTGGATCATCAAGAGGGATGTTCCACAGGCAGAAAATAGTCATTTCTTACTTTCTAGGCGAGTCCGAATGTTCAAAAATTGTATAGTTACGAATGTAGAAAATATTAAAGTGTTTGCGTCTCTCGGAAACCTGCGTGATGGAGAAAAAACCGATATGATATTTGAATTCAGGAGGAAAAATACTATTAGAATCATATTTTTCTTTCTGAGACAAAAAAAAGTTTATTTTTTGTTGCTCAGTGTAATTTATAGAAGCAATATAAGTAAAACTAAATGTATGGCCACCCTATAGAAATATATTATTATTATTATTATTATTATTATTATTATATTATTATTTGAGAACAGGTATTTGACAACAAATGAGGAAAATTCTGAATACGTTAAGTGGTAGAAATCAAATATCTAAGAATAATAATTACAAACAAGAATGACTGCGAGAAATGAAACGTTAACTCATCTTTGAAATGCATGGATTGTGTTACAGGAACTTCTGTTATCCCAAGTTCTGTAAAACATAGTTAGATTAAACATTTTTAAAACTGTTATTTTCCAGTCATATTAGGCTGAATGATATTAAACATGGAGTCTTTAAGGGAGGATAAATATTTTGAATATATGAGAATAAAGGGCGTAGGACATTTTGGACCAAAGTGGACGAACAGACAGATGAATGGACACAGCTACATGAAAATGAGCTGGAGGAACTTTATGGACAAGCAGATGTAATAAGAACAGTTAAGTCTCATGGTCTATGATGGACAAGGCACGTTGCACGAAAGGAAAATAAAATAGGGACATGGAAACTTATTGTGAGAATAACAGAGAGAAAGAACACAGTAGATACCAACAAAGACCCGAAAAATCAACAGTGTTCCAAAGTAGGTGAATTATACAGGGAATGGTTGGAAAATATTATCTTCGGATAGCGAGTTTATATCCGCGCTGTCATGTACCTCCAGTGAGTTACCGTAATTATTCCCTTATTGAAACGGTACTTTCAGCTTTTGTAAACAGCTGAAACCCTCAAACTTAGAAATGAAAGGTTTAATTTTTAGTGTGTTTATTCCACCATGCATGCCATAAAATGCCTATACGAGGAAATTCAAGATGCACTCAGGTATCAAGGAGGGAATCTTCACACCGTCTTTGTGGATTATAGTAAAGCCTTCGACGTAGCCAACAGGAAATACATCAACAAAAAACTGAGAAGTCTCCTAGGAGAAGAACACTGCCTCACAAGAACTGTAAATAACATCTTCATATGTACTTTGTCCATATAGACAATCAGATAGAGAACTCAACCTCGATAACACAACTCAACGGAGTCTTGCAGGGGGATCCAATGAGTTCACTGTTATTCAATATTGCCACAATGGACGTTGCCCAAGTCATCACGACAGACGAAGTAAAAGTATTTGCTTACGCGAATGACATGGTGCTGATGTCAACATCATCTGAATAACTAGAGCTAGCATGTAGGAAACTAGAAGTATGGATATGTGAAAGCAACCTTCACATAAATGAAAGCAAAACGATGGCGATAGTATTGAGGAAAGGAGGACGAACAACACAGAAAAATATATTCTTCAACAATAAGAAGATTCAACGAGTAAACAATTTTAAATATCTGGGGGTCACCTTCAGACACGCGGAACAGTTTTCAACAGGCATATCAAAGCAAAGATAACGCCCATTGTCACAAACGAACTGGACAACATATGGACTCACCTAACAAAGAGAGATATCTTACAAATAGAGAAGGTGAAAGCTACGTACCTAAAAAAGGCTCTCTGTCTGTCGAAATACGCACAGTCACGCCTCGTATATGAACTGGCGAGGGAACCCTTCTATATTGAAGAGCTGCGACAAGATCTACATCTGCAGTCCACAGATGCAATGGAGGAATTAAGATGGAAGAAAGACAAAGTCTGAATGGAATTCTACTCCACGGATGCTATGATGACAACGGATTGGAGACAAGCAGAATACTACCTCAGATATCTGATGACGAGAATGGCGACACCTGGGTTCTACCATAATATCTGTAGGTTCAAGAAATATTACGAATCAGACTCCCAGTACATCTGTGAGCTGTACGGTAAACACTGTGGCCGTTACCATGTTGTGTCGAGTCGAAGGAGAGACGAGTCCCTGACGGCATATTGTGGAACGGACTGAATGGTGGACACGGGCGAATGAAAACTTGACATTGTGTACATTATGCGCTCTCCGTTATTATTATTATTATTATTATTATTTAATGGCTTTTCTAAAAAGTTATAAATCGTCTTGTAAGTCCATAAATTAACACGTGGAACGTTATAAATGTTCAAATTATAAAGAAAAGAAAAATAAATTGGCTTGGTCACTGCTTTTTAAAACGGAAAATTATTTTGAAGGCTGAAGAAATTATGGTAGACGGGCTAAATGCTCGGGGAATTCGAAGGTATAAGATGATAGACAATATAAATATGTATTGATCGTTTGCAGACGCGAATACAAGAGCAGAACTGGCAGAATAATGGTGAGTGTTTATTTTCAGCGAAGGATCTGATTTTGTGCAGGAAACAATGAATGAATGAATGAGTGAATGACACAATGTTTAACGCGACATTATGAGTTTCGTATAAATACAAAAAGTACAAAGGAAGTTAAAATTGTTGCTGCAAACTGATTTTTAAGTTAAAATTGTATATATTTCTTTCGTTCTTACGCCACTTTCATGCTATATATCGTGCTATAAGTGAATAACACATATCTATGCAAGTTTATTCAAGGAAACAACGGATATGAGAATGTAATGGTAAGGATATTTCAACGCTTTTTATCTTTACCGTTAGTAATTAAATCCTTTATTATGATGACGTGTAAGAAGTCCATACAAATCTATTAACAGTAAGAAATGTCGTTTAGAGTGATTCACTATCGGAAATTATATACATGTCGTGCACCCACCTGTCTTTTCCTGATGTGATAGAAAGATTACAAAAACGTTACTACAGCTTGCCATGCATTTAGTTTTTATTGGCTATGTCTCCATAGGAAATGGGTAGGAAATGATGTTGGCCATTTGCACGCGACAAAGGTCAAAACCTTCATTTCTACTGAGGCGCCAAAATATCGACGTCAAGAGAAATGCACTACTATTAAAAGATTTAGTACCCTGGTTCTTTACTGTTTATGTGTTTGTGTATGAAAAGCGGGAGAGAACCAGAAAAAGACAAAGAAAAGGAGAAATGTAGAATTGAAGAAAGAATTGAACAAATTCGTGAGATTCGTGAAAGACAAGAACAGTGTAATAATAAAAATAAAAAAATAATCATTCTTTGTGTGTATATGTATGTCTGTGTGTATGAGAGAGAGATTAGTTAGTATTTTTGTTAAATGACGCTCTTTAACAGCGTGGGTCATTAGCTTCACAATTCAAAACTGGAAAGAAACAGCCTCTTGTCAGTATGATGAGGATTTTTATGAAATGTATACAGAGTGAAAGTAATGTAAGGGCGCAGATTTTAATAAAAAAATTGTTCAAGTAGATTAAAGTCATATAATTTGGGTCGCAAATGTGCGAATTCCTTAGATAGAATGTACGGAAGTTTATCCATGTATTACTTACAATTATCACATTGCCCTTATTTTCACACAGTAAAGCGAAGAGAAACCAAATAATCAATTATCAGTGATATTAAAACAAAGTAAAGTATAACTTATTATCTAATTTAACACAAAAGTTAATCTATTGTACTTTTCCGAGCTTTTAACAAACGTTTGTTGTAATATTTATATTACTCGTACCTACCTCATAAAACTGGCTACGATGATTGCCACTAGAAGCCATGGGCTCTCTTTCAGTCCATTGTAATTCGTTAGAAGAAGTCCTACTAGGAAACCATTGAACGTTGCAGTTCCTGTTATTATTTCTTCTTCATTTTCGTCAAACAGAAATATAGCAGTGACAGCTGCAACAGACATTCCTAATACAGCTGTCGCTGCTATGACGCTACCTTCGCCATCACGGGACACACATATTGCCACTAGAATAAGTGCCCCAGACAATGGATTGTTCAAAAAGATTGGGGCTCCCACAGTTCTAAGAACAGCGTTAAGGAAATGTGCTACTATCCATGGCACTGATGACGTAATTGGTGGATGATCGGAGAGAACTCTGCTTATACTTGGGGCAGAGCCCAGTATGTAAGTTTTTATAAAACATATTAATGTAGAATACATGTCTCTGTGTTCAATTGGAGGCAAAGTAGTTTCATCAAATTTACTTGCTATGGTGTTCTTATCTACCCACGTACCAACATGACGATGAAACATACGATGTCGACGGTTGTTGGTAGATGATGAGGGATAATGATTGACTGCCATTATCCTTCATAATAAGTGATCACATTGTTCTTCAGAGCACTTATAATAAAGCTGGACAGAACCGAGGACCAAGAGAAAGCGCCCTATCAAATAATAGTTAAACGTTCCAACGTAGAGATACAATATAATACTTTAAGAGTTTGATATATAATGTACCAATATATTCGATGGAGTATCAATAGAGAACATCTCTCACGAAAGTTGAAGCGTCCTTTCATCACATCGGATGATGTATCACTGAGAAATAATTTCGGATAGTTGTATTTAAGGGCGACAGTAAATGCCGAACTTCACAGTCTAAACATAGAAATAGCTATACCTAAAAAAAATCACGACATGACCTTCGATGTCAACGCGACTATTAGTAAGAATAAATACAAAAGAGAGCTCTTATTTGTTTACCTACGATTACATTCGAAAGGCTATGAAATACAGAATGATTTAAGGAATTACGGTAACAATTAAGCAAAAATTATACTATTAACCAGCCTGGATGTTATGCATCACAAACCAATTTTTGAAGTTACATAGGAACTCTGATACTGAGAAGAAAACAATTAAATGATAGATGTAATGGAAAAAAGATGTGTGTTGAAAGTTTCCAACATTATATTAATTAAAGTAACATGTGTTAATATATCAAGTCCGTATAATATTCTGTAATTATTTGGATCTTATTGAAGATATCGGAATCGTATAGAAATATAACAAACATATGTTAGACAATGAAAATTCATTCATAAAATTTATTTATGATTAATGAAGTCGAATATTTTACGTTTTGCTAATTAAAAATATATAGTCCAGTAATATTAAGGGTTTCACCTCGAAATGAGAAATAATAAGCCGAAAACTCGTGTAGACCTTCATTTTGGCATTCTAAATGTTGTCTCAAAAGTCTCATAAAATCTCGTGTCCGCGTCTTAAGATATTCAAGGTCAAGGTAAAAAAATAGTTATTTTTTTTCAAACATCTCGATTCCTAAGGCTTTAATGTCATTTATATTTATTATAAATATTGTAGAAAATAAAATTCTCTACAACTTTTGTTTAAAACGTTTTTCATACATCAAACCGTATTTGAGATAGAGGGCGGTGAACGCGCAGCGCTTAGCTATCTACAGCATAATGCAAGGTCAACCGTTAGTCACGTTATATAATACGCCGTATAAAGTCTACAAACTTTAAAAACATATAGTTATAAACAATTCGCATTTTTTATTAATTATTACATCACATTTAATAATGTTTTTCATTAATCAAGCATATATATTTAATAACCCTCATCTGTTCGTGTAATTAAAAAAATAGTTAGCTGAAATTATAGACTTGTTTTAATTATATTTTAATATATGCTAATTACATTTTAAGTAGAAAAAATGAAGTACATTTTCTTTAAAATGTATAAACCTTCAAATTTGTTTCTTCCTGTAAAGATTATATGTGGGCCTGCGGACCCCTATTATATGAACATTCAAGTTATAGCTAGTTGGGACAGATGTGTAGATGTATTGTAAGACCGATTCTCTTTTCAACAATAGAAACCAGTTTCTACTTACCACGTTATTCGTTAGTTTTAAATTGTATTTTGGCAATGATGGACATACAATTTTGAGAGTTATGGCTGATTTGTGTTTTATATGCAATGAATCACTTTCACAAGGTGATCTTGTTAATATAGTGCGCGGTTTAAAAACTTTGACAGCAGCAAGCATCGAACGAAATGGCGGTCGAATTGATTTTTTAAATTCCTTAACCTCTCTGAGTGTACACTTAGCGACAAAAAGAATGGGCCGACTCTTGATCTCGAATATTTCAAGTTCTAACGCGCGATTCACACGAGTAAACTAATTGCATAGTAGGGGTACAATATGTTTCCCATCTTCCTTTGAAGATTATTCTTTCTAAACACAACGAAGCAGCGGAAGCTTAGCTCAGTGCCTAGTAGCTTGATTCGTATACAAAAGGTCACAGGTTCGATTCCCGGTGAGATTAATTTTTTTAATTGCTAAAATGCTTTCTATTTTATTCTTTACGTCCATTCTTAAAGAAAAAACGTACTTACTATTTTGAAGTGTTATTCATATTATTATTTTATTTATAAACAGGTTTACAGTGTCATAAAACAGCTTCCTATGCTCTAAGCTTTTTAAATTTTATCTTCTTTCTCCATTCTTCTCTTCCTTCTCATTCCAATTTTTCCAGACCTAGCTCTCTCATACCTCTTCTTACATCATCCATCCATTCAAATCTAGGTGGACCTCTCCTTCCTTTTCCAGGTGGAATCCATTCCAAAGCTTGCATGGGTAATCTTTTCTCTGGCATCCTACGTATATGACCATGCCATTCTAGTTGTCTATATCCCACAAAATATAATATTGAATTTTGGACTTTAATTTGTTGTATGATGATTGTTTCTGATTTTTTATAATTTAGAATGTCTATAGTTCAGCATCTGAAACAATCCATTTCAGTAGACATAAGCTTTAAACTAACATGTTTATTCAACTGTCAAGTTCCTGCACCGTATGATAGCGTGCTTCGAATTATGGATTTACAAATTTGTAATTTGGTATCTGTTCTTAAGTTGTTATCCCACAAAACTCAGTTTAACATTGTTATTACCGATCTGCCTTTTTGAATTCTATATTTTGTCATTTTCTTGAGTACATTTTGAGTTAATTTTGATCCCAAGGTAATTACATTCTTCACATCATTTGATACATCCCATTATTATTATTATTATTATTATTATTATTATTATTATTTATTATAGATGATGGATAATACTAATCATTATTATAATTCCTTATTATTCTCCATCATCTTTGGGCCATTATTTTCCTGGACTTGATATTTTAATTGAAGGGTGAAAATGTTTCCTCACTAATACGTAATAAATAAATAAATACATGAAGCTATATTATATTTTATTACATCAATTTATAGCTTTATTATTAAAACGTGGTACTACACACACAATTAGCTATATACCGATAGCTGAATAGTGTTACAGAGTTTACGATGGCAGGAATATTACTTAAGATAGTGTACAGTGGACGTAGATAACGTGGCAGGAATTAAATATTATGGGATATATTTTGCGAAAATACAAATAAATAAAAAAATTGTCGGAGGATTCGAACCCTGACTTTTATATATATTCGCTATTCGAACGTCGAATACTAGTTGCCTTGTTTACTTTTACACTATGAACGAGAGTTGAACTTTATTTAAAATGTCGCAATTTGAGTAATATTGCATTTGTTGAACATTCGTAAATATCTAGAAATGTCTCCTTCACCGTTCTTTAACCATTTAAGACAATTAAAACCAAATACAGTGTATTTAAAACATTTAAGATGCGGTACCTCGTGAACCACAGCTATGGCTTTTGGAGCATGCGCAGTGGGCCATAACAGGAACTCCTGCTTTTTGAAGCGGCTCATTCTTTTTGTCGCTATGTGTACATACCGAGTGCCGAAAAGTGTACATTAGTAAAAATTGTATTGCAGCATCGAAACGACGCGTTGAAGACAGCGAACCTTCATCGTCACCTAGTGTATCTCGTAAAATAAGAGTGAAGCGTTTGATTTAAAAAAAAAAAATGTTTATTTTGTGGTCAAGCAGCTGATGAAGCAGCAGAGACTAAAACAGAGAAGTACAGACGCACGATAAGTAAAGTGACTACTCTTGAATTTAAAGACAATGTCTTAAAAAAAAAAGAAGAACGTAGCGATTCTATAGGAGACTTAGTGAAAGATCGTATACTTTGTATGATTTGATCGCTTCTGAAGCAAAATATCATACTCTTTGCTACACTAATCTCTTAAATCGACTACCATCTACTGAAAAGAAGTATCGCCAAGATAATGAAGTCTCAGAAGCTATGACAGTGATTTTTAATTACATCGAAAATCACGACGATTCACAATTTACATTGAAAGAGCTCAGAGATGTCCTGTTAGGGTAAGTACCAGATGATAAAACTATAATTAAGAAACTTCAATAAAAATAATTGACAGACATAATAATTACGATAAAAGTAGAATCTTTTACAATCACATATTTTTGTGATACACAAGCTAATATACCATTATGACAATAGAAAAAGGGATCCCGAAGAAGAACGGTTACGAATTGTAGAAGCTGTAGCAGCTATTATTCGTGAAGACATTCGGTCATCCGTCGTTGACACCAAGTCTCTTCCACCTCAAAGTAAAATGTTGGATAGTGTAAATCAAGATATACCAAAAACGTCTGTTGCATTTCTTACAAGAAGGCATAATGAAGAAAAGAAAAGGTAAAATAGCTAATTTGAAAACAAAATGCACATCAATATGTCAATGAAATAATGGCTACGTTACGAGGACGTGAAAATCTTCAAGATTTGGAGACAAATATCCTTGACGACGAAAATAATGATACTGAACTGTGGAAATTTTCGAGCGACCGGAAGACAACGAAGAAGAAGAAGAAGTGAAGGAAGAAAATTAACATTCATGTTCGTCTTATTATTAAAATGTTTGTAAAACCTCCCTACATCCGAATTTCGATTGTAATAATTGTATAAAACGATATTTCCAAATAAAAATATAATTAAAATGTACTTACTTTATTTTTTCTACTTAAAATTTAAGTAGCATGTATTAAAATATAATTAAAGTAAGTCTATAATTTCAGCTATTTTTTAATTACACGAACAAATGAGGGTTATTAAAGTAAATATACTTGGTTAATGAAAAACACTATTAAATATAATGTAATAATTAATAAAACATGCAAATTGTTTATAATTATACGTTTTTAAGGTTTATAGACTTTATACGGCGTATTACATAACGTGAAAAATGGTTCACCTTGCTTTATGCTGTAGACAGCTAAGCGCTGCGCGTTCACTGCCCTCTATCTAAAAAACGGTTTGATGTATAAAAAATGTTTTAAACGAATGTTGTAGAGAATTTTATTCTCTACAATATTTATGTTTAACACAAATAGCATTAAACCATAGGAAACGTGATATTTACAAAAAATCGATTTTTTTTACCTTTGATCTTGAATATCTTAAGACGCGGACACGGATTTTATGAGAATTTTGAGACAACTTTAGAATGCTAAAATGAAGGTACATCTTATTATCTCTCATTCCGAGGTTACCCTTATTTTTGCCCTATGTGACTGGACTGTAATATGCATACAACGTTTTGTTTATTTCTTTCATAGTAGGCAATGCCCACACTTCGGACACCCACATCAAGATAGAAATTATTACTGCACACTTGACATTTTTAAATTAAGCTCATTTAGTAATACCAATTGTCGGAAAATTAATTTCCTTCTGTTAAAAAATTAATTTATTCTATGCCATTCGTAATTTTATCTTAATAATATTTATATTTTCTGTTGTTTATTTTTTATTCGTTAAATTTGAATAAAACAACACAATAGATGATTCTATTGTAGGCCTATTATCTAATAATTTATTTCAATTAAATATATAACTTTTGACTAACTATTGTTAATGTGTGTAACTTGAATGAGTGGTAAACAATATCAGATAAAATTAAAGCTATTGTTTTAAGGCCTTGAACCCTGAGATAATGTTATGCTATAACAATTATTATTATATTGTGTATAATTCAGAAAAGACAATTTTTGTTTACATTTTCAATATTATTTAACTCAGTACTATTGCATATTCAGTCTGTGATACACTATTAACAATTAGTTAATAAGTGAAAACAGGAAAAAAATTAATATTCAAATGATAGTCCTGATACGTTTTTAAATTGTAGGATTGTCCTTGTAGGAAATAATTGAATTAGGCTAATTATTTATTTTTATGTAAAGTTAGTATTTATAGGTTATACAGCCTATACATATTATGTATTTCTATTGTTGAGTGCATAATTTTTATTAAAAATCAGTTATATAAATTTAATGAAATATTAAATGTTGCTTAACCTTGAAATTATTCATTGTAATAAAAATCAATCTAGTTATTGTTTTGACGACGTGGAAATAAATCAATGGAACATTCCATACCCACAGGTTAGCTAACCTCGTTATTTGAAATCGGGAACTCTATAGGCCAATTTCCAAACACTCTCAGATTAACTAACACACACTTTATATTTTTATATAACTTAAAAATAAAACTGATATTAATATAAATATAACATCTTAAAAAAGTAGAAAATCTGTAGGAAATTATGAACATATTTCTTCTCAACCATCTTCTGTTGGTTTAAAGCGACTGAAGTACAACGTCTATAGTCAAATGCATTACGCTAAAATTAATTAAATCCGTTATACAATTAGTTAATTGGAAATATTTTATAATGTTTCTGTTATTGCTATTTTGTACGTTAATGAAAGCAAGAAATATTTAATCGAACGAATAGTGCAATTTATATTGTATTATGCAAGTGTAGAATCATTTTATAAATGATTCACTTGAATGTTATTTTAATTTAGAAGCGCACAATTGATTTATCGCTGAGAAAGTTACATCACACTATAAATTAGTAAATAAGTTAAGTATTAAATTCTTCTACACGTCTTTTTCATTATTAATTCTGGATTGACGCGACATGATCCTTGACAATAAAGATATAAATATGAAAATTTGTATTCAAAACCGCACGTAACATGAAGTAATCGCGTTGAAGTTGGAATATATGTTTTTTAGGTTTTGTCGTTAGTCACAATAAAGCACAAACCGAATAGCAATCCGTAGCAGCTGTAGGCAGACTGAAAACAAAATTACAAATATTGCATGTGGAAAAGAGTTTGTGTGCAGCACGTAGATCACGATATAATGATCAATTATTAATTAATTAAAGTAACCCCATTTAAGAATTTAATCAACATCATAAACTTATCAGGTACAGGATCGGCCGAGGTACTGGGATAGCAACATGTCTGACAATGGATAACCAACGTTCGATACCACGCAGAGGACGTGGAAAATATTTAATACTCCTACGTATCCACGCTAACTCTATCCCACACTAAGGGCCGCATGCAAATACATTAGTCTCTACTCAAATTACTTCCAATCACCGGTGAGCTGACTTTCCGTGAGCAAGTGCAAAGATCGAATTAGCTACCCACTAACTGGTCATGCATGAAAGTCGCCGTTTTCGTAATATTGGCAAGAAATTACCCAGAATTCTCAGCGATAAACCCACTTCCGTTATTTTCGTCTGCTAGAGGAACGCATTTATAATAATAATAATCGCTTGCGTCCCGCAAATAATAACGTATACGACGACGTCTGCATCGCGCGATATTACGCCGATTCTCCTGTTCTTACAGTTGAATTCTTTGGTGACTCTATCAAATTCCTCTTCTCTGCATATACCAAAAACATGATCGAAGTCTTCAAGGTCCGACATCTTGGATATAGCAGCAAGGTACGCGGCAAGGTTTCAAATTACATCTCGGTTACCATCGGTTCCCATCGGGTTGCACACGATTCGTTCTCTGCAAAGTCACCTCGCCAGGTAGCTTAGGAATTTCGACAATTATTATCGCATGAACAGATTTTTGAGTACGCAAAAATGTCTCTGGATGCAACTTTCTCAGCAGAGAACGACTTTTACGGCCTAATGCGTTCATAGATACGACCCT